>JAULJZ010153868.1:0-29232 GCA_032270985.1 Heliamphora pulchella
TGCATTCATTCATCACAAATATAAATATGAAACCATGAATGCAAAAACATCTCAAATGTTTCTCATTAATATGCCAGTGATCAAGAATAAAAAGCCTAAAAAGCATGGTTTTTCAGTATACATTCCTAACATTTGGGGAGTGACAAGAATGACACGTCAATCTGGATAACCTACTCAGATCCCCTGCTAGAAATCACGTCAGCTAAACGCGTTTCTAACTTGGCTCCCAAGTTTGTTAATCTGAACGCCCAAAGGTAGGACTAATCAATCCCAAAGTTCAACCCCCATGCTCACATATACACATCAGTCACGTATAACCTGCATGCTATCACGTTCATGTTATCAAAACATCTAAGCACATGCAATCAAACACACGCAATCAACCTCACACGGTGACGCTCCCTCTTCCCACAGCTCTTAGGTATTTGAACCCAGAGCTCTGATACCAAGTTGTCAGGCCCCAAACTCCGAATCACGTGATCACCCACAACAACCAACATAAACCCCAACCCGAGAACACACTCTCAAAATAAATCATACATGCATTGTATATAAACGCCAAACGGCTTATATTACACAGCTCCAATGCCAAAAAACATGTTACAGCATACATGTAACAAAATTAGCAAAAAAAAAGACTACACTCTTCCACCTCCTCCGGCACCTCTAGATGAACTTGCGTGACCGGTACCTGAAGAAAATCAAATCCCACACCGTGAGCCAAAATTCAGCAGAAACAAAACAATACATGCAATATAAGCTATACATGCTAGGAAAACGAAGTGCAGTTTTCAACTCTCTTTCAAGTTATTAAACCAATTTGAAAATAGTTTTAGATCACAACTCACTAGAGCCAGAAAATAATTTTCACAAGCAACGGGAAAGCGAGGATAAAAATCATTTTTTTTTACTCACAAGAGCCTTGAAAATGATTCTTGTATTTTGACTCCCGCAGTCCGTTAATACATTTTCCTTTAAAAGATTGGTCTATCTGTCCCGATATGCATTACATTCAATGCATGCCCACGTGTCTCTTCAGAGTCTCGTTTCAACCCTTCAGATATCACGCACATAAGTGCCTCGTCAGGACCTCATTTCAGCTGACAGAGCGCACACACACACACCCACACAAGTGCCTCGTCAGGACCTCATTTCAGCCGACAGAGCGCACACACACACATGCCTCGTCAGGACCTCGTTTCAGCCGACAGAGCGCACATGCACCCACACTCGCACCCGTGCATTGTTAACCCGGGTTAATATTCACAGAACCATAAGTTCGTCTATCCCATTCTATATACATATGCAAACCTAAACCAGGATTTAATGCATAAAACCACGTACCAACACTATGTCACATGCCAATAAAACTCTAAGTTTTAAGCATAAACCACGTTACACATAACAATATCAAAACCATGTAATTCACTTACATAATCCGTATAAAAATAAGCAGAGTTATAAATGCACATAACAATATATAATTACATCTCATGACGCCACCAGCCATATAAACCGACATCCACTCACTTAGACCCACGATGCACCCACAAAACCAAGCCTAACCCGAAGGCCAACACCACTCAAGCACTCGAGCGCTCAACCACCGCTCGAGCGGTCCCCTACCGACATAGCACACTTCCATAACCCCGCTCGAGCGCACAACCACCGCTCGAGCGGTCAACGCTGGGAAGAAACCTAAACCAAGAAACAAAACCAAACCTCTGCACGCAACGATGCACGAACCACCACGCACGCAACCGTGCACTAACACCTCGCATCTAACCATGCACGTTACCCCCGAGGACGGCAACTAACAAACACTTGAGGCCACGACATGACCCCCGAAGCCACAACACGACCAACCGAACCCCAAAAAAATCCAACAGTATTTTAGTCGACTAATCCCATAATCAATCAACCAAGTATTCTTGAAAACCAATTGGAAACCAAGGACCCAACCACCAACACATCATAACCCAAACCAACACACGGCCAACACGAAACCACACAAACCCACACATGCCTAACACAGCTAACACAAACTCCCACACACCCAACACGGCCAACCAAGATGAAAAATAACCTTTTTCCAAACATTCGGCCAAAAACGGGTGAAAAATGATTTGGAAATCTTCACATTCCTTCACTCTTTTGGTCATAACTTTTGCTACAAAAAGAATTTTAATGTGAGCGAGGTGTCATTGGAAAGAAGACTTTCGGGGCTTCCATTTGAGTACACGAACGACCCAATTTCGAGTCCGAATGAGGGCGATAACATCAAAATAAAATGGCCCTGCGCAGCCAGTCTGCTCAAGCTGACTTCGGGCGCTCGAGCGAGCTACCACCCGAGAAAAATCCAAATTTTCTGTTCTTGAGTGTTATAAGCCTCAAAACTCTTAAACACTCACAAACCACCATCTCAACCACAAATCTAAGCCTCCAAACACCTTCTCGACACCCTCGGACGTGCCTAAACCCAAAGCTACCACAAAACCTCGAATGAAAAACTCAAAACCCAATTCCATCCACCAAAACCAACACAAAACCCCTTTTTAAGCACCCATTTTTAAGCCAAAACCCAATTTTTCAAAACATTAATCGATTTTTCATGCATTTTTAACAGGTAAAAACACACACTATTACACGTATCACCCTTATAAGACATGAGAGTCTAGGATCCTACCTCGGTGAGTTAAAAACTCAATGCCTCAAACCATGTGCAAAATCGAGCTTCGTCAGAATAAAATTCTATCCGGATGAACACGTAGCCCACCATGCCAATAGCAAGGACCCGCTGTTAGATCATCGAAAATCAAGCCCCGGGCCCCCAAGAAGTTAGAGAGAAGGCAGAGAGAAAAAGGAGAAAACTTAGTGAAGAAGTTTTGAAAATATCTTTTGAAAATATCTAACTCTAGATATTTATAGGCCTCCAAAATATCTTTTTTTTGAATTTTTTTCAAAATTTGCACCGTAACGTCCCACGACCCCCAGAACCTGTCCCACATGCATCAAAACACGTAAAAACATGCTATAAAAAAAACACGAAATGCACGTCGAAAAATGCCAAAAAAATTTGGGTCAGGGTCTCGCAGGTACATTCTCAAGAGAGGCTGCTCCGCCTAGCCTAAGGAGAGAGACTCCTCGGCCTATTGATGGAGAGGTAGTAAGAAATTCTCATAGCGGTTGGCTTGAGGCAAGGACGTAAGCCGTAACGCCGAACTTTGTAAAAATCGTGGTGTTCATCTTCTAGCTTGCTTATTTCTTTTGTTTTACTTTATCATATTGTTGCTTGCCATTTCTCCACACACACTAGCACTTGAATCATTTATTTCTCGTATCTTTTAATTTCTTAAAGCAAAAAAAAAAGGTTTTGAATCATTTCATTTCGTTTTGAAAGAAATATTGGCAAGTTAAAAATTCTTGTATATTATTCTAGAAGTCATATTTGAAAAGTATCAATCTTGAAAGTTATACTTATATCATTAAAACAAGACAAGTATTAGTTAACAAGAAGGTTTAAATATTGTGAATTAAAATTGAAGTACATTTGCATTGTTATAAAAAAGGGCTTTAAGTTAGCATCTTCATTTGTGCTTACATTTTTTTTAAACTTATTATTTCAAATATACTTGTACTTTAGTTTTTCAAAACATACCTAAAAACATTTTTGTGAATTAATACTTATAAGTGAACTAGAAGGCATACTTGAATTTTATACTCAAATAATTTTTTTAAATCCAATTCACCCCCCATCTTGGGATTACACACTTACTATCAATTGGTATCAGAGCCTAACACATTATTCTTAACAAGTTTTGTGAAAAAAATATATGGCAGATATTGGTATATCCCCTTTTGGATAGGGTTAGTCCTCCACAAAGCCTCCAATCTTTTGTGGTGTCAACTACACTTTTTGGAAGCAAAGAACAAGAATATTCATTCAAACCATAGATTGGAGGGCTTGAAAAGGTAATTTCACTCCCACTAAAACTGTAGAAGGTAAAGAGGTTCCTAAATTAGAAGAAGAAATGAATAAAAATTATATGAAACAATTACAAATAAACTCCAGTGCTATGAATGCATTATATTGTGCCTTAGATACTAATGAATATAATCGAATAATGACTTATAAAAGTACAAAAGAAATATGGAAAAAATTAGAAATAACTTATGAAAATACACAAGATGTTAAAGACTCTAGGATTGATAGATTAATTAGTGAATATGAAAGCTTTAAGATGCATGAAGATGAAATCATATCTAGCATGTACACACGCTTTACTCATATTATTAATTCTCTTAATGCACTTGGAAAAACTTATCAATCTTATGAGTTGTTAAGGAAAGTTCTCAAAGCCTTGCCACCCATTTGGGAAGCTAAGGCTACAGCCATCTTCGACGTAAGAAATCTAAGGGTCATGACTTTGGATGAACTAATTGCCTCATTATTGACATACGAGCTCAAGATAAATGAAAGAATCAACGAGCAAAAAAAGGTCAAGAAATCCATTGCCCTTAAAGCCTCAAAAAAAAGTTCTAGTGATGAAGAAAATGAGAAAATCAATAACGATGGCATGGCACTTATCACAAGAAGATTCAGCAAATTCCTCAAGCGAGACAAAAGGCTTTCGAGAAGATTTCGAGGCATAAAATTCGATAAAGGAGACTCAAGCAAACAAGACCTCAAGAAGGAACCACTCACTTGCTACAACTGCAACAAAACTGGGCACATCAGGCCCGAATGTCTTTTACTCAAGAAGGACTCAAAGATGAAAAAGAAAGCTATGAAAGCAACCACGTGGGATGACTTAAATTCAAACGAGTCAAGCAATAGTTCAAGCGACGAAAAAATGGCAAACTTCTGCTTGATGGCAAGTATAGACGAGGAGGTAAATTCTCACTCTAGTTCATGCAATGAATCTAATTCTTCTTACTCAATGCCATCATATGACGAGCTTAAAAATGAAATATTCAACTTGCATAAAAGCCTTTTGAAATTAGAAAAGAAAAATATAAAATTGAAAAATAAAAATAAAAATTTTTTTAAAGAAATTGAGGAATTAAAAGTTTTAAATAAAAATGCTAAAAATGAAAAAGAAAGCATGTCTAAAGAGCATCGTTTACAAGTTGAAACATTAGAAAAAGAAAAACTCATTTTAAGAGTCAAATTTGATAAATTAACAAAAAATTCTTAAAATGAGATTTCTAATCTAACAAAAAAAAATGAGATGTTAAGAAAACAACTCACAAGCTTAAAAGATAAAAATATTGAAAATGATGTCTCTTGTGAACTAAAAAGAAAAGTAGAAGATTACTTAAAAATTATTTATAAATTTACAAATGAAAAGAAAATTTTGAAAATTTTTTGGGAGCACAAAGGAGATCATTGAATAAAGAAGGAATAGGTTATAATGGAAAAGTTAAACTTAAATCCAAAAATTATTTTGTAAGAGAATCAAAGAACTTTTCAAACTCATATTCAAAGAATTTCTATGAAAATGTAACTTGTTTTTAATGCAAGAATAAAGGACACATTAAATTTGATTGTCCACTAAAAAGAAACAATGGTATATCAAAAATAGTTTGGAGAGTAAAAAACACTAATCCTATAAGACCAAAAAAGATTTTGGTACCAAAGAAAATCACTTAATCTGTTTTATAGGCATACTTGAGATCATCTTCATCCTCCAAAGAAAGATGGTACTTGGATAGTGAATGGTCAAGACATATGACGGGCGACAAGTCAAAATTCCTAAGCTTAACACCTAAGGATGAAGGTTATGTGACTTTTGGAGATAACGGGAAAGGTAAAATTATTGGTATAGATAAGGTTGGTAAGAAATCTTCCCTATCTATTGATAATGTACTTCTTGTTGATGATCTTAAGTATAATCTCCTTAGTATTAATTAATTATGCGATAAAGGTTATAGTGTACAATTTTTGCATGACACATGTGTTGTTGAAAACAAAAAAAGTAATAAAGTTTTATTTGTTGCAAAAAGATTTAAAAATGTTTACACTATCGATTTTAAAAATCTAAATTCTCAAAATGTTCAATGCTTTTCTGCTGTAAATGAAACTAGTTGGTTATGGTATAGGAGGTTAGGTCATGCTAGTATGGATCTCCTATCCAAACTTGTCAAGAAAAATTTGGTCAAAGGCTTACCTAAGACTAAATTTATTAAAGACAAAGTTTGTGATGCTTGCCAATTTGGTAAGCAGGCCAAAATGGGTTTCAAAAAGAAAAAAGAAATCTCTACAAATAGGCCTCTGCAATTACTTCATCTTGATTTGTTTGGTCTTATGAAATCCCAAAGTCTTGGAGGGAAAGCATACTGTTTTGTTATTGTTGATGATTTTTCACGATATACATGGGTTTTATTTCTTACAACAAATGATAAAGTATATTATGTGTTGGCTAAACTTTGTAAGAAAATTCAAATTGAAAGGGGCTATTCTATTCTACACATTCGTAGTGATAGAGGAGGAGAGTTTAAAAATAAAGATGTAGAAAATTTTTGTGACCAAAATAGAATTTCTCATAATTTTTCTGCACCTCGAACTCCTCAACAAATGGGGTTGTTGAGAGAAAAAATCGATCTTTACAAGAAATGGCACGAACAATGTTAAATGAATACAAAATTCCTAAATATTTTTGGGCCGAGGCAGTAAATACTGCTTGCTATGTCATGAACCGAGTTTTTATAAGATATCATTTAAACAAAACTCCTTATGAGCTATGGAATAGTAGAAAGCCCAACATTTTTTATTTTCTTGTCTTTAGATGTAAATGCTTTATTTTAAATAATAAAGATGATTTGAAAAAATTTGATTCTAAATTTGATGAATGAATTTTTCTAGGGTATGCTACAAATAGTAAAGCTTATAGAGTATACAATAAAAGAATTTTGACATTAGTAGAATATATTAATATAACATTTGATGAGGCTAACCCTTTTTTGTCTAAGATTCCAGTTGATGATAATTTAGATATAAATAAAGGAATAGAAGAATTGCAAATCAATGAAGACAAAGGCATAGAGATTCATGAGTCTAAAAGTCAAGATGAATATAAAGACCTCCCAAAAGAATGGAAGACAGTAAAGGATCACCACATGGATCAAATCATAGGTGAACCTTCACGAGGTGTAAGTACTCGATCATCTTTTAAAAATATTTGTGATCATCTTGCTTTTCTTTCACAAGAAGAACCTAAAACTATAAACGACGCACTAGAAGACGAATCTTGGATAATAGCCATGCAAGAAGAACTAAATCAATTTAAAAGAAATGAAGTTTCGAATTTAGTTCCTAGGTCTAAAGATCAGATAATAATAGGAACAAATGGGTCTTTAGAAATAAAAATGATGAAAATGGTATTGTTGTCCGAAACAAGGCTAGGTTAGTTGCACAAGGCTATAATCAAGAAGAAAGAATTAACTTTGAAGAAACCTATGCACCTGTAGCTAGGATGGAAGCCATTTGCATGTTATTAGCATATGCATCCTATAAAAACTTTAAACTTTTTCAAATATATGTAAAAAGTGTGTTTTTAAATGGGTTCATAAATGAGGAAGTGTATGTTGAACAACCACCTGGTTTTGAAGATTGCACTATCCAAATCATGTATTTAAACTTATAAAAGTGTTGTATGGTTTAAAACAAGCTTCACGAGCTTGGTACGAAAGACTAAGTAATTTCTTGTTAGAAAATGGATTTACAAGAGGAAAAATTGACACAACTTTATTTATCAAAACGAATAAAGAAGACATACTTATTGTGCAAATATACGTAGATGATATCATATTTGGTGCTACTAATGAGAACTTATGTAAGTAATTTTTTGTATGCATGCAAAAGGAGTTTGAGATGAGTATGATGGGAGAACTCACATTCTTCCTTGGACTCCAAATCAAGCAAGCAAAGAATGGAACCTTCATCAACCAATCGAAGTATGTACGTGAATTGCTCAAGCGCTTTAACATGGAAGAAGGAAAAGTTTTGGGAACTCCAATGAGTCCCTCAACTAAACTTGACAAAGATGAGCAAGGAAAATCGGTAAACACAAAGCTCTACCGAGGTATGATTGCTAGTTTACTTTATTTAACTGCAAGTAGGCCTAACATAATATTTTGTGTATGTATGTGTGCACGTTATCAAGCATGTCCTAAAGAATCACACCTAATTGCTGTAAAAAGAATATTAAGGTTTTTAGTTGGCACAATAGATATAGGCTTATGGTATCCCAAATTTACTTCTTTTGAAATGATTAGTTATTCTGATGCGGACTTTGCTGGTTGCACAATTGATCGCAAAAACATTAGTGCCACATGTCATTTCTTAGGAACATCACTTGTCTCTTGGTTTTCAAAGAAACAAAATTCAGTAGCCATATCTACCGCTGAAGCCGAATATGTGGCTACGGGTAGTTGTTGTGCACAAATTTTATATATGGAACAACAACTTTAAAATTTCAAATTAAAATGTGATGTTGTGCCTATCAAATGTGATAACACAAGTGCGATAAATATTTCTAAAAATCTAATTTTGCATTCACGAACAAAGCACATTGAGATAAGATATCATTTCCTTCGTGATCATGTACAACAAGATGACATCTTTTTAAAACTTATGAGCACTAGTGAACAATGGGTAGATATCTTTACTAAACCCCTTAATGAGGATTGCTTTATCATTATTAGACGAGAATTGGGACTTATGCATGTTTGTGAGGTTGAATAATATTAATTAAAGAAGTCTTTTTTAAGAAAATGAACCTTTTTCATCTTAGGCTCTGCTGGATATCAAAAACAGTAAAAACGCTCTAAGCAGTCGACTTAACCCTTTTTCCCAGTCGACCGAACACCTTTTCCCAGTCGACTGAACCGTCGGGGATTTCAAAAAATTAAAAAGCCGAGCTGCATTTAAACTTTGTTATTTCACTCTCACCTCACGGCTTCTCTCTCCTAGGGCACGAATATACTTCTTTTTGGCGTCCAAAGGATCAAACTCACTCTCATATCTCACACCATCTTTCAAAGCTCTTCCATGGCACCTAGGGTTAGAGGCGGTAAAGGTAAATCCATTGCTAGAGATGATCCCACCGGCGAAAATGACCAATGGTTCAATTCAAGTCGCACCGAAATTCTCTACAAGCATCATCTTCAATCTCTAGATCCTATTTTTGGTAAGATCCTCTACATGAGATTCTTGGATGCATATTTTCCTCATTCTTTACGACTTTGCTCTAAAATCAGTTGGGGGCCATACATTTTCTACCCACCCAAGGGTGTGTATCCTCAAATCACGTGGTTATTTTACGCTAATATTTCTCAAGAACTCACACCAAGTTCAAATGATCATTCCATGCGCTTCACTACTTACCTTTATGGGAAAACCTACAAATTTTCCGATAAAGACATAACAAATCTTTTTGGAATGGGTCGAGGAGATTTTATTTGTTCCCAAATTTCATCTCAATCATGGATCAAGAATTCACTCCCGAAACATTTTTTACCCATGATCATGATCGAACCTCCTCTAAATTTTGCCCCCGCCCCATCTTACTACCAACTCACACTTGAGGCCAAATTTTATATTTCATCATTACATACAACATATTGCCTCGTGGTAGATCTCGCACCTACATCTCGTATCTTGACTGCTTTATTTTATGGTGCATTTACATGGAAAAGCGCATCGACCTTCCATCTCTCATATGCCAATAGATGCTTGCAAAAGAAAGTACCAAACGCCATACTCTTCCATATGGAGGTTTTCTCACACCTCTTTTTGAGTCCTTTGGCTTTTTCCCATCTCCTTCTAATTTTTTTTACCCAAAAATTCTGATTTTCTTACCACCACAACCTTGAAGCAAATGGGTTATCGTTTACACAATGGACAGTAACTACCCAAAAATCAAAGGCAAGCTCCTCAAGTTGCCCAAGATAGTGATGAGGAAGCTGAGGCTGCTGGCTTTGCACATGATGATGCTCCTCCACCTCATGCTCTATCAGTACCTCCATCTGCTTCTGCCACCACTGATGACACTGCTCCTGTCACATGCTCTTTTTTAAAGAAACTGGTCAAATCCTTTTCAAAAAGTGTTGATAAAAAGCTTGCTAGAATCAGCTCCCGCCTCACTCGCATCGAGGATGCCCTAGGCATTCCTCCCTATGACGCTACTTCACCCGAGGATGATGGTGATGGCAATGACAACGAGGTTCACTCTAGCTCCACTTCTTTTTTATCATGACAAAGGGGGGAAAACCAAGTGAGCAAAAAGGAAGGAAAGCTTCTTAATTATCTTTTGGAGAGCATGTATTTTGTATTTTGGATCATGTATTTATGCTACTTATGCTACTCTTAGTCCTTAGTTTTTGGATATTAATATGTGTTTGGATGTTTACTTGGTTTATCATATGAATGGTTATGTGGTCATCTTTATGGTTATGCTTAAATGGTTTCATATTAAATATTGAAATGAATATATGCATGTTAATATCTTATGAATGATTGAAAAGAGGCTTACCATTTGAAAAGATCATTTGAAAATATTTTATAAATTCTATGATTGAAATAAATTTCAATATCTTCACAATTTATGCATATTGTAAAGGGAAGTTTTCCAAACTCTAAATTTTTTTTATCTCATGCTTATTGATAAGGGGAGCTTTATTTAAGCTTTCTTACATTATTTTGCTTTATATTTTTCATCATCAAAGAGGAGGAGATTGTTGACCTAACAAGGCTTCAATGACCGATTTTGATAATAACAAACCTATGTGTCTAATTGTGCATATTGAAATTGTTTACAAGAAATATACGCGTAGCACAATTCAAGATACAAGTCATGATGCATAATTCCAAATCAAGTTCTTTGGCGACAAGTGTTTGATACAAATGCAAGAGTTGAAAAAGGCTTGAAGAACAAATTTTAAATTTTATCTTTTAGGATCTATGGATCTATGTACATTCACTTTATCTCTTGAATATTTCTTTGAAACTCATAGGAATCCTAAAAGTCATAAAAATATTTTTTCAAATCAAAAAGTGATCAAAATATTTTAGAAAAATAAAAATCTGAATTTTTGAATGTCCAGTCGACTAAAGGGTTGTCCCCAGTCGACTGAGTGAACTGGCCAAAATTGATTTTCAGATCTAAAATAGGTCAGTCGACTGACCCTTGAGGTCCAGTTGACTGAAGTCAAGTTCAGTCAACCGAACTGGTTTCATCAGTCGATCGAACAAGCTTAATTTTGAAATTCTACTGAAAACGACTAGTTTAACATTACCCTATTTAGCCCAACGGCTAGTTTGATTTTGAGACCTATAAATAGAGCTCTTAAGCTCTTGTTTTATTCACTCTAAGCCTCTCAAACATTCTCTTATATACAAACTCTTTATGCTTCAAATTCTTAAGCTTTTCATTCATACTTTTTGAAAGAAAATCATTTGATTTCTTGTTGAGCTTCATTGTTATATTTCTTGAAAAGTGAGTTTAGTGCTTTCAATGTTCGTACTTTTCTGCTCATTGAAGGAGCATTCATTTGTACTTCTTCTTCTTATCATCTGTTGTATTTGAGAAAAGTGTTTCTCAAAAAAGGCTAATCCACCTACAAGGATTGGGTTGCTTAAGAAAGGGTATATTCTCAAGAGAGACTACTCCGCCTAGACTAAGGAAAAAGACTCCTCCGCCTATTGAAGGAGAGATAGTAAGAAATCCTCATAGCAGTTGGCTTGAGGCAAGGACGTAAACCGTAGCGCCGAACCTTGTAAAAATCGTGGTGTTCATCTTCTAGCTTGCTTATTTCTTTTGTTTTACTTTATCATATTATTGCTTGTCATTACTCCACACACACTAGCACTTGAATCATTTATTTCTCGCATCTTTTAATTTCTTAAAGCAAAAAAAAAAGGTTTTGAATCATTTCATTTCATTTTAAAATAAATATTTTCAAGTTAAAAATTCTTGTATATTATTCTAGAAGTCATATTTGAAAAGTATCAATCTTGAAAGTTATACGTATATCATTAAAACAAGACAATTATTAGTTAACAAGAAGGTTTAAATATTGTGATTAAAATTGAAGTACATTTGCATTGTTATCAAAAAGGGCTTTAAGTTAGCATCTTCATTTGTGCTTACATTTTTTTAAAACTTATTATTTCAAATATACTTGTACTTTAGTTTTTCAAAACATACCTAAAAATATTTTTATGAACTAATACTTATAAGTGAACTAAAAGGCATACTTGGATTTTATACTCAAATACTTTTTTAAATCCAATTCATCCCCCATCTTGGAAATACACACTTACTATCAACTCTTGGGTACAAATTGATGAGCTGTAATATAATTATTTAAAATTAGGACACTTGGGTAGCGTGGTTAGTTAATTCGTATATTTTGGGTTAAGTTCTTGAACTTGAAATAAATAAATGAGCTACAAAATTCTTATTCAAGTTGAAAATATTTATTTATAAACCAAAATGTACATTCCTATGTTGAGGTATGCAAATGTGCTAAGACTTGGATTAATTAAAGAAACTAGTTATGGGGTACACTGGAGTTTAATTTAAAATCCATGGAACACTGCTTAGCTTTGAAACTACAACTTTGAATGTAAAGTGAGGATATGTAGTTGTGTAACGGAATGATGAAAAGAATTTGGTTCCATGATTGATCTGTTTGGAATAGGTGAATCAGTTTGCCTCTTCAATTGAAGAAAGTCAAACAGTCTATGACATATTTAATTTTACTTGTAAAGGTTGTATGATTTGTAAGGCGTTGGTGTCCAAATATGAAACATGATATGGAATTCATATTATTAAAATAGAAAAGGTGAAACATGGGTTGAGATATATGCTATTGATTTGAAAATGGTGTAATATAATGATTAACTGATTAAAGTGATTTGCGAACTCGAATTAAAATCAACCAACTGCATGGAGATGAATAATGACATTTGTTAACGGTAAAAGATAAGGTGATCACATAATATCTGGACAATGTGTTTATTATAATAGGATAACTGTATGATCCTAAAACTCAAATCAGATAAGCATAACTTGAATGAATGATTGGGTTTAGAAAATATAAAGCTTTTGGCGTAATGATGTAACATTGTGAGAAATATTTTGAGTAAATTGAATGGATGGTGAATTGCGTTGAAGTGTTAGTATAAAGAACTAATGAGATAATGAAATGATAATATATCATGTCTTATAAAGAAATAAGATATGATTCGAATGGTGAGAAATTAAATTGGAATAATGAATTAAATCCAAAGATCATTGGTTAAAGTTTGAGAATCCATAATTGTGAAACATGATTTTTGATTTGTAATATTGAAATGGAAAGATACCATGAAGGTAACTTGAAAAATGTGTGATTGTGAAAATGAATTGGGGAGATGAACTCCCAATTTTATAAATATTGATATGATTAATCAAATATTGAACCGAGAATGATTGATGTGGATGTGATTAAGTTGGGCTTGACTAGCTCCGCGATGAAAGACCGAAAACTTGCGCAAGCTGGGTACTGTGTTCCTTCGGGTTAGCCCCCGTAAAACGGACTAGTGGTTGTCGTGGTGAGTTATAGAGTTATCTATTACCCAATGGCTTCGCGTAAGCTATTGGGGGAATAGGGAGGGGTTTGTATAAACTACACCCGACGTCGGTTCAATATGGAATTAATGGAATGAATAGTTAATTTAATAATGAACCGATGGTGGTGTTTTGGATTCACGGGTGAGACTGTCGTGGCTACGGTTCAATATTAAATTAATTGATTTTTATGAATATTGATATGATTGATTGGATATTGAACCGAGGATAGTTGATATGATTAAGTTGGGCTTGACTAACTCCGTGGTGAAAGACCAAAAACTTACGCAAGCTGGGTACCGTGTTCCCTCGGGTTAGCCCCGTAAAATGAACTGGTGGTTGTCGTGGTGAGTTATAGAGTTATCTATTACCTAATAGTTTCGCGTAACCTATTGGGAGAATAAAGAGGGATTTCTATAAACTGCACCCGATATTGATCCAGTATTTAGTTTATTGAATTGAAATTGAAATGCGGAATAAGAATTGAAGAATATAAAAGAAAGTAATGGTTCTACTAGGGATAAGAGTTGAATTAATAATTGGATAATTAATTAAGAGAAAATAAAAGTAAAAACAAAAAAATAAAAGAATAATAAACAGAATATGTAATTAATATAAGAAAGAGAAAAGGGAAGTAATGAAAATTTAATGGTTGAATTTGAAAAAAAAAGTGATTTAATTGATAATAATAGATGTGGTTTATTGATTACAAGAGATGCGGAATAGTAGAAGACGAACTAAGTGGAAGAACATGTAATGACAAACAAAATGGGAAAGACTTGAATGGGAATGAATAAAGTGTGAACCTATAATCTCTCGAAAAATATAATAAGTTGAATGAAATATGAGAACGAGAAAATATAAATTGAATGAAGGCTAAATAATTTAATAAGGAAGAGTAAATATTAAGTAAAAGAATGAAGAGTAAAAATGGATTATAAACATGATTTGATTATAATTGCATTATAGCATACCATTCACACATCAAAAATCATGCATTGCACCTTATTTAGTCTTTGTCTTACGAGTTTCGGCTCACGTTTGTTGAATTAAACATTTTACAGGTTTAAAGAAGAAGGAGAGACGCGACATGAAATCTAGTTAGAGATTAAAGCAAATGAAGAAATAACTTTTATTTTGTATTAAATAGATGTAATCAATTGTAAAATATAGAGAATGATGAGATGATTTTGAATGAATGTATCTATAATCTACGTCTAGTGAAATTGTTGCATGGTTTAAGGTTTGTATGCTTAAATTTTCTTTGGGATTGGTATAACTGTTAGAAGAGATTTTTCTTTTGAGAATAATTCGTTAGTGTATAGTAGAGGTTGGATTTATGAGTTGAGATTCAGGCAGTGCTTGTGTATATATATTGTTATTGGTTTGGCAAGTTTACAGATAAGTTTGGAATAGTCCGAAAAATATAAGAATTCTGCCAAAATTTTTAAATTTTATACTTAGAAAATTTTGAAGTTGTAAAAGCAACGACTTTTAAAATAAGTTAAGTTTAACAATTTCTCTTCAAAAGGGGTTATTCTTAATATTGAATTAAGAAGGCTAGGTTGTCTCGTGAGGTTCACGTCCCTCGGAGTCGAGAGCATGACATAAATAAAATAGATAATTATAAGTTTAAATAATAATAGCTTTTAAATAAATAAAATTAAGATAATTATCAAAAATTGGATTTTTTAATGACTCTTTATCTCAGACTCCTATAAATAGGTGTGTCTTCTACCAAATAATAAAGAAGTTTACATCTAATATTTGGAGAAATCAAGCAAATGAGAAAGCTTTGCTGATAAACCTTCAAAGTCCTGAAGATCTCTCTCACCCAAGTTTTCTCATCTACTTTGCCAAACTCGATGAACATTCAACCATTCGATTCGAAAATACGCTATCAAGCTCTCGAGTCAACATTTGAATAAAAGAATCAGATAATTTTATTTCTTTGATTTAGAGATTCTATTAGAGATTGTATTCTATTTTCAAGCTCAATAAAGTTCAATTTTTCTTACAATTTTTTGTCATGATTTTTGAATTCAAAATTTATTATTTATAGTGACGCCGAATAAGGGTATGCATGGGTTGGGTTAGGGCGAGTTGAAGAAAAATTTTTAACCAGTCCACATTAGGTAAGTGATTATTTTTTTAACCCATCGTCAACCCACTAATCATCCAAATCAGCCAATTTGGTGATATTTTTTAGCGGTTTCAACCCTCGATTTATGGGGTTTAGTGAGTTAAAAATTATAAATTTTTAGTAGTAATTTTCTTAAAATTTGCTTCTTAAAAATAAAAACATATTTCAATCTTTTTTAGAAAAAAAAATCATATTTAACACGTCAATTAAAAGATTGATTAAAAATAATAGTAATAATTCAATAATAATAATAACAGCATAATTAAATATCTCTAACAATACTATTTACATTGTATGTTTGTTAAAAAAAACATTCACAACATATAATTAAAGTACTAATTAAAATTATAAATATTATAATTTATTCCTTATAAATTATAAAAAATTTATATAAATATAAATATATATATATATATATAAGATCAAGATTCGTCGTATGTAGAACACGATAACTAATATATATTTTAGGTGGTTTGAATTGGATTGATGGCAGATTAAAAAAATATAATCTGCAACCAACCTACTCTCTTTATTTTTCTTACCCAATCCAACTCGCTCACTCATATAACCCGCACGGGTTGGGTTAGGTTGGGTTGTAAAGTTGGAGTAAATTTGAGAGTTGTTTGCACACCCCTAATGCCGAAAATTACTCCAGCAATGGTAGTAGTGGTGGTGGTGCTAGCAGTGGCAAATTGGCAATCGTTGATGGTGATAGTGATTGTGGCAATGATGAGGTTAGCAATGGTGGTTGTGACAGTGATGGCGGCAGCGGAATGACGATCGTTGGTGGTGGTAGTAATGGTGGCGACGATGGGATTAGCAATGGTGGTTGCGGCGGCGATTGCAGATCGCAATGGCAATAATGGCGTGGTTAGTATAATTTGATGTTAAAATGGAATGTCTATTTCTTAAGTTGTAAGAAGTAATAAGTATTCCTACTTTTTAATAGTTTAGCTATTTCAATACCGTAAGAATTTCGACTTTAAAAATCCACCACACTAAGAGAAAACCAGAGCTTCACAAAACATACAAAATACATATCTAGCAGACTTATAGCAGTAATGTTGAGTCAACCACAGCATTTTAAACCTCTTTCTTCTCCTAAATAAAATACATATATATATAGTTGCTTATAAATTTTATTTATAGTAAAAAAATAGATAATCTAAAATTAACTGTGCAGCATAAGTCATGCTCCACGTAAAGTTAGGTTATTTATTTTAAATTATAAATAAAATCTTGACCAAATCTTATAAGCATATAGGATTTTGTATAAATCATACAATATACCAGGTACAAGGCATACACGGGTTGATAATTTCAAACAATTTGAGCTTAAGGTGCCTCTATTTAATTTTAGAAAAAATTACTCGAAACACGCTTAAACTATCATCAAGCATTAGTTTATTCTTAAAATATTCAAATACTCTTAAATTATTATCAAGTATCAATTTAATTTTTCCTAAACTTTAAAATCATACATTCAGATTACTCAACTATTTAATTTTTAAAACTTTTACCCTTCTAAGTGAGGGTATTTTGCACGATTTTTAATAATTAATAAACTTAAATGTATGATTTTAAAGTTGAGAAAGATAAAGTGATATTTTGTAATAGCTTAAAAGATGTTCCTTTATTTTTTTTCTTTATTTTATTTCCAAAGTGGCGTGTACATGTACAAAACACGTAGTTAAACTTAAACACACTTCTTCTTTTTTTTTTGTATGCGGTAGATTCCACAAAAATATATAACTACTCCACATGAGAAATGGTGCCCAATTGTGCTCAAATCTGAACATTTATCCTAAATGCTTCAAATAATACCCCAACCTTTTCTGAGTTCACTCCTCAACTCATCAATTTCACATTCAGGCACGATCGCCGTCACCGTTCTTCCATCGCCGCCGCCTCCTTTGCCATTTTCCGGTCCCGGAAGCACCAAAACCACCCCTTCGTCGCCAATTCCGTCGACGATGTAATTGGCGAAAACTGGTTTTTTCCCTCGTAGCCGCAGCCCGTAAATATTCTCCTCTTCCAAATTTACAAACGTTAGTTTGGCGCCGTACACGATGAAGTCCGATCTTCCGTTTTCTCTCCCCACCAATTCCTCGATCATTTGTCTCTCATCCACCATTTTCTCGCCGATTAACTCGGCCAATTCCAACAAATCGGCGTCCTCAACCTTGAAACCTGCTTCGACTGTGCCAATCACCTGGCTGTTGCTTGAGATCTCGTTTCCTCTCTCACAATCGTTACTGCATATTGTCACAACCCTCGGCGCCGATTCTCCCCTTGTTTTCGCAAGAGATTTCCAGATCAGCGCGGCGAGGAATCGGAAAGCTTGTGGTTTATCAGATTGGTTACGGCCAGAGGAAATTGGAAGTATGTTTTCTAGGTTTTTTGCAGTAACGTGGAAGGAATGTGCTTCCATTTTACAGTTACGATTGGCCGGAAGAATCCAACGGTCGCCAACAGGATCGCACACTTTCAGGGAGAGTGGTTTCTCGGGAATCGGGTCCGAGAATCTGCGCTTTCTGGCGTTTGGCATGTTGAGGGAGTGAGGTGACACGTGACCGGCCGCTATGTGGCCCCACATGTTCATGAATGCTGAAGCTGAGAATGCATCTCCAACAATGTGTGTCCAGGTGAGTCCAACTGATAATCCTCCGCATTTGAACCATGTGAACTTCAAAACGACGTTGGAAAGGAAAACAGAAAGTCAATTTCCGTGACATCCAAAATGTAGCAATAATGTTAGGAATATTAATTTATTTTATTAAATTAATAATTTAAATAATATGGCACAATTATAATTATAAAATTTAAATATGATTTATATGAGTTCATTATATTAATGATTGTGATTGTTTTATATTATTTAGAATATTATTTTAATAAAATAAGTTAATATTTCTAATATTATTATTTTGACAAATAACTTTATGAATACTAAAATTGCACCAATTAATAAAATAGTAATTTTAGGGTTCCCAAATAGGGTTCTGAAATTTACCTCAAAAGTTTACATGACATCCATCTCATTATAAGGGCTTTTTCAAAACTATTAGATATTAATTCTTTCTCTTTTTTTTCAGCAAAAAAAAAATGGTCCAAATTGTTTTAGATGATTGTATTCCAAGCCATTACGGCTGAATCTTGATGCTTATGGTGTGCACTTACCAAAAAAACAAAAAACAAAAAACAAACACAAAAATATTACTTAAACATTTTTTCCAAAAATTTACCAAAAATGGAAAATAAATAGTTTAGATTTAACTATGTATAATATAAGTCACATTCCAAACAAATCTAAATTTTCTATTTTGAACTTTGACTTAGGCTCTGTTTGTTTCGATGTAAAATATTTTTTGGTAAAATATTTTACTTAATTTTCACTATTTGACTGATAATATCTATGTAAAATATATTTTTTAATAAAAAAAATATTTTAGCTCATTAGACCAAATTTAACTTACAAAAAATTAACTAGTAAGTTAATTTTAAAATTCAGCTTCGAACCTCCACCCAATCATTATCGCATTTGTTCATTCTCATAGTAATAAGAATAAGGGAATAAGAGACAGGTCATTTCTATATGAATCTTTCCAAAATTTTTTACCTGAATTCTTCCAGTATTTGGCCACTCCTATCTCTCATTTTTATTTTTTAAATTTTAACCAAATACCAGAAAATATAAGTAAAAAAAATTAATTTTTACAAAAATATTTCACATATAAAATATTTTCTGTAGTAAAATATTTTACGTCAAAATAAACGAATTCTTAATTTCAAAATTTTTGAGTTACTAGCGTTACTATAAAAAAAAAGTGTTTTAACGACTCCATAAATAGTAAATGAATCTTAAAAAGAGTTAAATATCTTTCATAAGAAAGCATAAATCATATTCGTACAATAATATGACAGTACAAAGAAAGTTTTGGTTTGTAAACCCAAAAGAGTGTCAGTGTCACTTTTGAAGTTATAAGAATGTGTCATGTCTGTTTCTCGTCCTCCATGCTCCATTATTCTATTATTCTTCTTTTATTCTTCTTTTAATCTATTATTACTCTTTGTCTCGTACTTTGTATTTTTTTTCTAATTTCATCATATAGTATAATTATTTATTATTTTATTATTTCATTATTCAGCTAATTTTCATCTACTATGATTCTTTGTCTTCCTTAATAATTTATTATTTCGTTGTATAATATAATTTTCTTTTATTTTATTATTTCTAGTCCTTTCATCTATTTTTTTTTCTTCTTTCATAGTATACATGATGTGTAAAATTAAAGTTTAATGAAGGCCAACAATGAATACAATATATTGGCAATGATATGTATAATTAATAAATACACTATAATAATGGGGTGTTTGGCAAAATTTTATTTACAGTTTTTAGTTTTTTATTGCTAATTTTAGTTATAAATTATAATTTATTTTAAACACTCGTAATTTTTATTACAAACTATAACTATTTTTTTTATTTCAGGTACAAGTTACAATCTTTATCAAATATTCACTAATTCTATTACAAATTACAATTTATAAGTTACTAGTTTGAATAATGTCGAACACTACCAATATATACACTTAGAGAAAAAATAAATAAATTATATCTACATCAAGAGAGGAAGAATTAGCGAGTCGAGCTCAAATAGTTTTTATTTTTGAGACGAGAGGTAGAATTTTCAAAATATTAAAAAAATTATTTGGACGAGGAGTTATACTCTGGCCTTTTCTAAATTTCCAATAGCCGGGGAATATTTATGGAGATTTATTATATGTAGATCATGAACATGGTTTCAATTTTTTTTGATTTTTTTGATAAAGGAGTAACTCTTTAGTACTATAACATAAATTGTTTAAGTTCTCTTTATTATTATGTTATTCAATCTTATCTATTAGTTTATATTTCATATGACTTTATAATGATTAATATGAAACTTTTCAAAATCTCAAAATCTCTCACAAAAATAAATTTTTTTTATAGAGAGTACTGGGCAGCTGAAAGGAGAGGAAAAGGGAAGGAGAAAGAGGGTTGGGAGGACTCGAACCGCTGACTGGGTGAAGAACCTATAAAATAAGACCTGAGCTGATAAGCTTTTCTCACAAAAACAAATTCAACAGTTCTTCTATTGTTTTTGTTTTATGATATTGTATTACTTTATTCATTTTTGTGCTAATTTTTTCAAATTGTTAATATTATATTTCAAATTTAATTTCTAACCACGTCATGAATCGTAAATTTTGAGGGATTATTTGTAACTAAAGTTCCGTTCATTTCGATATAAAATATTCTTTTAGAAAAATCTTCTTCATGTAAAATGTTTTTGTAAAAAGGGTATTTTTTTCATTATTATTTTCTATTGTTCAATTGGTACATAAAAATATTTTTAAAATAGTTTTTATTGTTGAATTAGAACAAAATATTTTTTATATGAAAGCTATGAAAAATAGTTGGATCTGATTCGATACCTCCTGAAACTTCATTACTGTTTTGGATAGTTTTTCATGTAATTATTTTTGTGACTTTTTGGGCTTTTCTGATTTTTTTTTTATTTTTTGCTCTAAATTTTTTATATTTTCGATTCATCATTATAAAATAGATCTAAAAATATATACCGTTTTTTATAGAGCTGAAAGAAGTTCACTAAATACGGAAAAAAAATCTTAAAAAGCGTTTTTAAGACTTTTTTCGTATTATATGAGCCTTTTTTTAAAAAAATTATAATTTATTTTTATTTTTTTGGTAGAAGTTTAAAAAGTATAAAAAATAACGTAAATTTTTTTACTAAAGACGAAAAAAAACCTTTAAAAGGTCTTCAAGTGGCATTTTAAAGCTTTCTGGTCTTATATGAACTTTTTTTCTTAAAATAATAATTTTTTTTTATTTTTTTGCTTTTTTCATAAAGATAAAAGTTTTAAAATATTATTATTTGAACTAATGTAAAAAAAACCTTAAAAAAGGTCTTAAAGTGGCTTTTTAATGCTGCTTTCGACTTCAATAAACTTTTTTTTTATTATTTTTATTTTTTAATTTCTCATAATGAGAGAAGTTTAAAAAGTTTTATGTCTGAACTAATGTATTTTTTTTAACTAAAGACAAAAAAAACCATTAAAAGGTCTTAAAGTGGCATTTTAAGATTTTTTTTCGTTTTATATGAACTTTGTTTTAAAAAAAATAATTATGTTTTTAGTTTTTTTGATTTTTTGTAATGAGAAAAGTTTAAAAAGTATTATTATTTGAACGAATATAAAAAAAATATTCACTAAAAACAAAAAAAAAAACCTTTAAAAGGTCTTAAAGTGGCTTTTTAATTCTTTTTTTGACTTATATGAACTTTTTTTAATTTTTTTGTCATTTTTTTTCTTTTTTGATTTCTCATAAAGAAATCTAAAATGAATTATTATTTAAACTAACGTAAAATAAAAAAGTTATTAAACATAAAAAAATCTTAAAAAATTATCCCAAACAGTAGTCACTACGGTCGTTGGCTCTGACTCTCTTTGTTTTAGAAATCAACAAAAAAATATATATCTAAAAATTAAAAGAGAATTAGACTCAAGACACGTCTTTTAAAACAACGGAAACAACTTACCAATTTGTTTTAAGGAAAATAATTTCATTTTATGATGGAAAATATTTTATTTAAAAAATTATTTTATTCACTTTTTATTAATCGAATAGTGAAGAATAGATAAAATATTTTACCAAAACATATTTTATATTAAGACGAACGGCGGCTAAATATAATTTAACTATATAAGTACAAATATTTAATTAAATTTATTTTTATATAAACAATAAATTTGACAAATATTACTTAATGAATAAATTTGACCATAAAAATATTTTTAAAAATTAAATCTTTTGAAAACGCAACAGCATGTTGTCCTTTCAAAGTCACAGCACACAACCAACTCCAAATTTCCAAGAATATCCAAAATTTATTTCCCAAAAAGTCGTCAAGATTTTGGATCTGTTCATGGCCATTGGCCAATGGCAATGAGGAATGATTATGTTTTATAGATATTGGATGCAATTATAGTGTCACCGATTAATAAAAAGCATCAGAACAGGTAGGGACCATCGGGCTATTATATTATTATTATTTTCTCTAGAATCTCCTTTTATTTGGTGACACCATAAATTGCAATTGGGTGTATGATTTAGACTCGGCCGATTCGGATTTAGCGGAATTTTGTTAAATTTTTGGGTTAGGTTAGGTTGGATATTTTTCGGAAGTCAGCTCAGGTCTTAAGAATAAAGGGCTCGGCCTTGAGCTACGGGTTACGTGCTCGGATCTCAAGGCCTGAGTCTCTGAGTGGGCTTTGATCGGGCCTCTGCTTTTTTTTTGGTTTTTATTTTTATTTTTTTGGGTTTAATTTATATTTAAATTCATAATATAATAATAGTTTAATATATTAAGTTAAATTAAAAATTATAAAATTAAAATTTATTATATTATATAAGTTTATAATTAATAATTTATTAGTTTATATATTATAAACTAATTTATTAAACTTATAATAATAAATTTTTAAGTTAAATTATAAACTAATTACTAGTTGATTATATTATATAAATATAACTTTATTATTTTATTAGTTATTAAATTATAAATTTATTCGTTTCTAGTAAACTTACTAGTTTATAATTTATTTGTGTATTTGTTTATTATAAATTTATTATTAAGTGATAAATTTAAAGTTTATATTATTATAAGTTTATTAATTTATTACAACTATAAGTTGAATAATTATAGAGTCCTATTTATAGAAAAAATATATAAATTTAAAAAAAAACAAAAAACTTACCGTGGGTGGACTTGGGAGAGCTTTTGGGCATATCATGAGCTTAGAATATTATATTATAATTTATTAACAATAAATTAATTTTGTTGGAGCGTCTCAAGATAAAAAAGAGAAACTCATAACTTAGACAATAATTCAACTTCAAAAATTTTGGGTAAGAGTTAACTCTTACTCGTTCTTAAAATAGTTATTCTATACAATGTCAAACTTATAAATTTATATTAAATTCAAAAATATGAGAAGATTTTAAAGATATTTTTATATACGTGTGTATTATAAGTTATACAAAAAATAAAAAATAAAAAATTTATAAAAGATGAAAAAATCACAAACAGAAGACTTAAGTAATAGTTGTTGGCCTCGTTTGATTGCGGGATTAGGATTTAGAATTGAACTATTTCACTAATAATCCTATATATAAATATGTTAGGCAACCATTTGGAAAAGAGTTAAAAACTCCCTAACTAATTTAATATCTCTTATGGTGGACTATCCTAAACTTATGGGGAGGGGTGAATTGATTAGTCTTGAGACTATTTTGATCATTTTTGTACATAAAAAAATTAATTCTACTAAAATTATGTCAAATCAAATAACGTATTATTTATCTGTAAGTTATCCTACTTTCAACTAAATATCATTTAGAACAAAAAATACTATACTAATACTCCAAATACTAATAATTTGAATACACTAATTATTTTATAAAAATAATTTTTTTAATGAGCCTGTTATATATACATAGTACAACAAATTTAAAAATCAAAATTTATTATAAAAGTTAATTATTAAAAAATAAAAACTACAAAACGTTAAGAATTTTGTTTAAATAGTTGTTAATTAATAGGCAATGGCTAACAATTTTGTTTTAAAAAAAACACTCAAGCCTGTTTAAGCTATTTAAAAAGTTATTTTTTTAATAAAAATGCCACCATTTAAGTTATATCGTTAAGTTTCTCCAAAAATCAATTAATTTTTATTTTTTATAAGAAAAAATATTTATATACATTTTAAACACACAAAATTTTTTTTTAGTATTACAATTATAATACATTCAATTAAAAATTCAACTCTACTCTTAATAATTAAAAAAACAATTGTGTTAATATTTTAAATATAATTTAAAAATAAAAAATAATAACATATTAGACATATTAATAGGGAATAACTTAAGAAATTACTTCAGATACTTTTTTTTTTTAAATTAAATATTTTAAAAGTAAAATTTTTAAAACATTTGAAATGGGTAAAGCGATCTGTCATATTAATAGATAGATGTTCATTGGGGCATAATTGCATGCTGAAGCGTCCAGGTCCAGATTCTGAGGTTCTGCGGACGGGTCGGGAAGCATGCTGCGCCCAGCAAAGCGCAGCTTGCTATGTTTTGTTTGGGATTAGTTTGGAAACATATGTTTATAATTAAATTCATTTATTATGTAGATTTTGTTGAGTTTGTTAATGGTATAAAAATTCAAATTGACCCAATACCTATAGTTAAATAATTGAATAATATTTGTTTAATAATATTTTTTTAAAATTATAATTTTTATTTATTTATTTATAAAATTATTTTAGAATATTTTATTCAATTACTTAGCTATATGTATTGAATCAATTTAAAATTTTTTATAAATAATAAATTTTATAAATTTTAAGTAATGAACGAATTTAATGAACATATGTTTTCAAATTAGTTCCAAACAATACGCAACACGGTACTGTCTTTTGCTGGGTGCAGAACGCTCTCAATTTCCTCTGCCGACAGGTTTATGAGATCGGAAAATAATAAGGGTCACATCGGAAAGTAAACGGACCTTACTTGCTTTGGATGATGCGCAAGTAAGGAGAAGTAATTAAGTATTCGTTTGCCTACCGTTTTAAAGACAACTAAAAAATAATTTTTTTAATTTTTAGTTTAAAGTATAAAAAGGAAAAAGACTTGTTTTTTTATTTCTCATTTTTTAGTGATTTTACTTTTTAAACTTTTTAATTTTTTTATAATAATTTTTAATTTAACCTTTTAATATTTTTTGACTTCTTTTGCTTTGAACTTTTTTTTTTATACGTATAAGAGTAAATTTGAAATTTTACATTCGATTTATTTAATTTTTTCAGTAACTTAAAAGTTACTAATTTTTTAATCAAATAAATTTTTTGAATTTTTGACTTAAAATGGATTAAAGCCAAAAATCTAGTTTAAAACTAAATTATCAAACGAATACTACGTGAATAATAATAAAAAACACTATGTTAGTATATTAATATAATGTGTTCAATTAATATATATATATATTAATTTTATAATTTTAAAAAATAAATTTATATTAAATATAACTGTTATAACATATCATATAATTACACATTAAAAAGAATACATACCATACATATATTATAAAAGCACCCCACATTAACACATTGACTTGGTACTTTTTATCCATAAAAAAATTTCTCATAAGGGTTGGCTGTGTAATTAGTCAATGCTCTTGGAGGACTATGTATTAAGTTCATGTGATATTATCACTTAATATGATAATAATAAATTTTACGATAAAAATATAATAATTTAATTTTATTGAGTAGTTAGAAGACAAAACGTAACCCACATTATATAAGTTACAATTATTTATTTATCGAACCACCACATGACACGTGTAAGGTTTCTCTATACTTGATTTAGCCTATATTTGGACTAATTTTTTTTTTAGGTTTTTTTGACTTTTTTTGTAAAAAAATAAATATAAAAATATATAGAAAAAAGTTAGCTAAGACTAAACAAGTAGACTTTTTTAAAAATTTTTAAACAAATTTTTTTTGAAAAAAAACTAATACAAACATTGGCTTAATAATTGGACCCAGGGTCAGGACCACCCTTACCAAGTCAAGTTAAATGGGCATTTAGGTTATTATTTATGCGAAGTATAAAACACTTTTGAATTATTAAGTTTGCAATATCATATTGCATTTTTAATAAATAAAAATATTTGACATATTTTTATTTTTTACTTATTTAATAAAAGTTAATAATATTTTTTTTATTTAAAATATTTTTTGCTATATCTATAAATAAACCATGCATTTATGTCATTTTATCTAGTCAAAGTATAAAACACTTTTAGAATATCATGCATGCGATACTATCTGGTACTCTTAATAAATAAAAATATTTATTGCATCTCTTAACTTTCGCTGATCCAAAAAAAAAATTATTACTTCATCCAAAATATTTTTTTACTATATCATTAAATTAAAGTTTTACAAAAAGCAATTAATGTTATATGGTACTTAACTACCCAATAATTACTGTTTCAGCTACTTAATTAAGTAACTGATACTGACTCAGATCTGTTAAACGTACCCGAGAGCGACTCATCACATGATTTGTTGTTGTCCTACCATGGCCTAATAATGTCTAGTTATTGTTCTGTTTGGGTAATCTTACTTATTTATTTATTAATTTATAAATAAAAAAATAAATTACATCGTTTAAATAATTAAATAAGTTAAAAATAAAAAAATAAAAAAATAAATTCGTTTAGATAGTTAATTTATAAACAAATAAGTAATAAGTCACAAGCTACCCAAACAAGTTTGCTTAAATGAAATTTGACTTTTTTACTAATAAGTAAATAAGTAAGACCCACCCAAACGGGGCCATTATCTTATACAAAACTTATGGAAAAATTATTAGGTGCTCTTGGAGTACACTAGACAATATTACGTGGTAATTTCGATAAAAAAAAATAATCACAATTTAATAATATGAGTTATTATTTATTTTTTAACTACTTAATAAATAGGAATTATTAAATTCAATAAAATTTATCGTCACCATATTTCGTAAACACCAAATAATAACTAAACTTATGAACTAAGTAATAAAATCTATATTATCCTTAAAAAAAAACCCCCCCAAAATTAATTTCTTACAGTCAATCAAATTTTTCCAATCCAAATTTGCCTACCATCATTTCTCTAAATTCTTGAAATTCAATACATTTTAAAGTTAACTATAAAGGTTAAAATAGTCCTAACCTTAAAAAAGAAAACTACCCACTACGCATCAGCCACTAGTAACTTTAAAAACTACCCACTAAACTGCAAACCATATCTTGTGGTGGAGTTTGGGGTCACCAGTGTGAGAAAGTAACTAATCAACAATAAAAATTAGATTTTAAGCTAATTATCAATCAAATTCTAAAAAAATAACTAATCAAATTAATAGATTTGTGAAGAAATAATTAATTACGTACCTGTACGAAAACAAGTGGAGAGAAACCCAGCTCAGGGCCGAGGGCTTGACGGTGAACAAGCAGATGATCAAGACGACGATCCTTCATGGCCAGCCAATCATCAAGGGTTCTGCTACAGGTGGCTTCGACTATCCGTACGCCTCCGTCGTTGCACTTGATTAATGGCCGGGATTTCTCCGGCAGCCGGATCCTCCCGGAGGACGGGTAGTAGAGCTGTAGCCACTGGGCCATGTGGTTCTTCAACTCAATGATACCTATCCCTTGAACGCCGTCGCTCTCGAAGAAGTACACTCCGTTAATGTAGTGAAGCTTCATTGCCAAGTCCATGTTCGTCAGTTCCTGAACCTTGTCTTCTCCGGTCACCATCGCCGGCACCACTGACGATATCTTCACGTCATATACTAGCTTTTCTACGTCATCTACCCCCATCTTATAATATATATATATATAGAGAGAGAGAGAGAGAGAGAGAGAGAGAGAGAGAGAGGTTAGAACTGTGTGAGGAAGGGGGAGGAAGGAGGGGAGTTTAAGTAGCTTTTGCGGTGGGGATAGCTATTAATTCCGCTTTCCAGGCTGTCTCCGATAACGAGATAACAAGTGTGTTAGTTGGGGGGAAATTATTATGACCAATGCTTAAAGGCCATATTTTGGTAATTATATTTAAATATGATATAATGAGGCACATTATGTGTGATATTTATATTATCTTATAATTTTATTATTTATTTTAAGTATTATATATAAAATGTCGCATTATTTGATACTCAAATAAGATTACAAAAATATGGTCATTATAGTATTATTGAATTATTATGTAATCCCACACCATATAGCAATGTTACGTTGTGTTTTTGATTAATAAATAATTATAATTTATATTATGTGTATTATTTTTTATCTTTTAATCATTTAACAAAAATGAATTATTATATTGTTATCGTAAAATTTATTGCAATAATATTTGATAGGAGTACTGCACGAAATCGACACATACTCCGAGAACACCAAATAATTACTCATGGGTTAGGAATTGAATATGGTGCAAGTTAGGTAACATTTGGTATGCCAAATGGTACCTAAACACTAATAAGAGGAGGCAATTCCCCAAGGATGAAACACAAACATTAAAATAAATTATCCCACTTTATCAACTAAGAGCATTCAAGGAAGACACCAAGGCTCCTTTTCTTTGGACGTAAAATATTTTATCTATTTTTTAGTATTTGGTTTAATAAAATTAACATAACATATTTTATTTCATAAGACCAAAATTGATTTATAAAAAAAAATAGCATAAGTCATTTTACCATAGTGGTGCTAGTGGTGGCAATGGAGGCGGTGGCGGCAATGTTGAGGGTCAAGGGTTTAGGGCAGGGCAGGAGATGTGGGTTCGGGGGTCAGGGGT
>JAULJZ010153884.1:0-29224 GCA_032270985.1 Heliamphora pulchella
TGATTTTTATATCATTATTGATATATTATTTTTGTCTTTCAAGACTTAAAAAATATATCGGGGTTCTGCCGGTACGAGTTCTTGGAGGATCGTAGCTCACTCTACGTTCGAGGATCGCATAAGAGAATATGGTAGAATATTTGATAGGAGTTTCAACTCAGAATCAAGTCGTAGTTGAAGAATAGATCGATAAAAGGTATTAATCTAAACTAACTTCGGTTGTACGGGTTTATTTTTAATCGTTCGACGTCAAAATTTTTATCTAAAGCCCGTTTCGGCGTTTGCCCGTCAAATTAATTTTTTACCGATTAATCGTTTTTCAAAAACAAAGATCTTGGCAGTATTGCCTCCAACATTTTATATGCCAGCTTTCTCTTCTGTTCGATTATTAATGGCCTCATTCGAACTCCGAGTTGTATATCAATCATTGATGCTAGGGTAGTCAATGCGTTGACGAACTTGTTTTGCAGTCTTGGCACATGGGTGAAGATCACTGATTCAAAACATGGTATCAGCTTCTCTAACTCTTGATGGTAGAGAATTAGGGTTAAGTCCTGGACCTTCTATTCTCCTCTTGCATGCGAAACCACCAGTGTTGAGTCTCTGATGACTTCCAACTTTCTTGCCCCTAGTTCTAAGGCTGCCTCCAATCCAACTAAACACGCTTCATACTTAGCTTAATTGTTGGTAACTTTAAAGATGAGCTTCAAGAACAAGGGGACGTGTCATTCGTTAGGAGTGACAAGAAGGACTCCTATTCCGTAACCATACTGGTTGGACGCAACTTCAAAGTATAGAGTCCACTTGTCATCTCCGACTTTCATTAGTTGTTCGTCAGGAAATTGAAATTTTATAACTTCACCCACCTTAACTGGTTAGTTGGCCAAGAATTTTTTCAATGCTCTATCCTTGACTGACATTCGGGTGACGTACTTAAGGTCAAATTCTGATAACAAAAGCAACAAGGGAGCTAGCCTTCCTCTCAATGTCGGCTTTTCAAACAGGTACTTCAATAGGTCCATTCGGGAAATGATATTCACCGTGAATGACAACATATAATGTCTCAATTTTTGGGAAGCCCAAACCAAAGCCCAGCATGTCTTTTCCAGTGGTGTGAATCGTATTTCTGGCCCCGTCATCTTCTTGCTCAAGTAGTAGACCACCTTTTCAGTTCTGATTTCATCCACTTGTGCCAGCATGCATCCCATAGCTAAATTAGTTACTATAAATAGAGGATCAGTGGCTTATCAGGTTCGGGAGGAGCTAGAATAGGTGAATTTTTCAAGTACTATCGTACAGCTTCAAAAACGTCTTGGCATTTCGATCCCATTTGAACTTGACTCCTTTCTTCAACAGACGTAAGAGCGGCTCACAAGTAATTGTCAATTTTGTAATGAATCGATTGATGAGCTGTATCTTACCCAAAAAGCCCCTAACTTCTCGCTCGGTTCTTGGAGGAGGCATTTTCAAAATTGCTTTAATCTTTGAAGGGTCCACTTCGATACCCCGTTGAGTGATCATAAATCAAAGTATTTTTTCGGCGGTAACTCTGAAGGCACACTTTTGTGGGTTGAGCCGCATCTTATATTTCTGAATTCTTTCAAAGAACTTTTTCAGTGCTACGATGTGGCCGTCCCGATCCTTGGATTTGACTATCATGTAATCCACATACACTTCAACCTCATGTATCATGTCATGCCGCAATGTAGTGGCAGCCCTCTAATAGATTGTCCCTGCGTTCTTCAAACCAAACGGCAGTTGAGATCCATCAGAATGTAGTGAACGTCGTCTTTTCTTTGCCCCACGGTGTAGTGAACGTCGTCTTTTCTTTGTCCTCGAGATCCATCAGAATCTGCTTATACCCGGAGAAGCTAGTCATAAATGATAACAAGGCATGCCATGCTGTACATTCTACCAAAACATCGATATGCGATAACGAAAAATCGTCTTTTGGGCTAGCCTTGTTGAGATCTTAAAAATTCACGCAGACTTGGATACGACCGTCCTTCTTTAAAATCGGCATGATATTAGCTACCCATTTTGGATACTCGGTTACATCAGAAATTCAGCGTTGATCTATTTTGCAACTTCTTCTTTGATCTTTAGAGCCCATTCTGGCCTGATCTGTCTCAACTTTTGTTTGACCGATTTAGCATCAAGGTACAAGGAGATATGGTGCCCAGATGTCCTCTCCAATAAAATCCACCTGCTGTTCTCGAGTGGTCCAAAAGTCAGTCTATTCAGCCTCATCTGATTTCAGCACAACCCTCACTAACCAAAAGAATTGCATGCTATCAACATATATATCCTCCATAAAAAGCTGAGGAAGAGTAATTTCGTCGAGCACATGGCCAAATCCATATGGCCGCACCGGGTAGTCCAACGGCCAATCGTTCTCTTCATTACATTCCTTTTCATCTTGTTGATTAATTTGGATGACCATTTGATACCCTTCTCAGGCATCATCATTCCATTCTTCCATCATATTCTAGCCATTTCCATCCACAATCAGTGAAAAAGCTACCTGATCCTCGGAAACTGAAACATGTGGGCGTGGCAGATGCACTGAACAGATGTACTGGTTCGAATCTTTTAATTGCCCCAAAGACATACAATTTATCCCAGCTTGCTTGGCTTGGTTAGGCAGAGGGTTGGTCGTGACATTTGGCTTTGGAGTAGCAGATGGTGGAGGGATTACTTGGTTGTCGATGAGATCTTAGATTTTGTGATGCAGCCTCATACACTTATCAGTCAAATGTTCGTGACCCTGGTGGTAGGCACAGTACTGAGAAGCATTATACTGCAATGGTAGGGGATTAGGTACGGGCATGGGGTCCAACGGCTTGATAAGTCCTTTCTGGACAAGTCGACTTAGGGCTATGGATAATGAAATATTGAAGGGAGTGAAGACTCTTCTTGGCCTTTGCTGCGGCTGCTGGCCGTTGTTTGACTGTTGGGTATTGTTTGATTGTTGGGTGGAGGATAAAGGGTTCAAAAGGTTAACCTCGTTTGAGTAAGAAACGAGATTGGCAAAAGCAGACTGATTTTGGTTGTTAGAACGGAAGGTCCTTCTCAGTTTCTAACTGGGCTCGACTTTTTCAATATCTCCAGACTGAATGGCATCCTCAATTTGCACCCCAACGTTAAATAGCTGCTCAAAGGTAGAGAGTGGATGTGTGATAAGGTAACGCTTCAGAGGGGACTATAGGTTTTTCACCACGACTCTCACTTGTTCTTTCTCAGTTGGCCGATTCATCATTTTGGTGCCTTACCTCTCCACCAGGTCAGAAAGTCAACAAATGATTCCCGATTTTCCTGACGAGTCATTTTTAGCTCTCAGGTGGTGACCTCCGGCTAGACGTTGTAGCTGTATTAACTGATGAATGCAGTGGCTATATCTTGCCAAGTTCTAGTCTTAGCCACCTCTAAGGAGACAAACCACCTTTATGCTGCCCTAGAAAGTGATCAGTGGAACAATTGGGCTGTGAGCCGATCGTCAATCCCTATGGGGGAGAGAGTTCTTGTTGGAGGTAATACTGCTAAGATCATTATTTTTGAAAACGATTAATTGGTAAAAAATTAACAGGACAGACAAACGCCGAAACGGGCTCCAGATAAAACTTTTGACGAAGAACGATCAAAATAAAACCCGTGCAACCAAAGTTAATTTAGAAGAATACCTCTTGTAGATCTAATCTTAAACTACGACTTGAGTCTGAGTTGAAGCTCCCGTCAGATCTTCTACCGTATTTCCTTATGCGATCCTCGAAGTAGTGTGGGCTACGATCCTCCGAGAACTTGTACAGACAAAACTCCGATATATTTTTAAATCTTGAAAGACAAAAATAATATATCAAGAATGATATGAAAATCAATCTTAAACTGGTTCAGCCTACCCGCATATATATAGGGCTACAGCAGAGACCTACGAAGTAATTATGAGTAAGACTTCTAGTAGAACACAGATACCCACGGGCTCTGACAAGAACTCTGACAACAAATAGCAAACATTTCAGATACCCGAAACAGCAAACCATAAATAGATAATCACCAAAATCGCAACAATGCCCCTGTCGGGCTCATACTGGAAACATAACAATACGACAAACAAAAGCTCAGGGTGAAGGCTAAGGAGAAGCTTAACTAGATTCTAAAGGGGTGGTTTATCTAAACGGAGAAACGGGCAGCACTCCGGTAAGAAAACAGTTTTTACCCTCAAAAGACTGGTTCAATCTAGAATTCTAAAGGAAAATGGGTAGCACTCTAGTAGGAAAGCAAGACTAGCTCACATGGGTATAACAAAAGTTTGAAGGAAGCGAGCCTAATACAACAATGGGGGAGAAACCAACAACCCGGAAAGAACCTGGAGGAGAGAAAAACTATCCTAGAGGCTTCAAAATAAAACACGGGCATGACCCCGAGAAAAAAACTACGGCGTGAAAACCAAACAAGGCAAAGAACAAAATTCGAGTGAAAACCTGAAAGAAAAGCTAACCTAAACAACAAGAGATAACAGAAGTCCCGGGCCGAACCCGAAAAGAGAACTAGCCTAAGCCAAACAAGAAATCCTAACAAACGCAAACAAAACATACAATTAAAAAAATACATAATCCTATTAAGGTCAGCATCACCTAATGGAGGGTTCTATACTACTATATGCAAAAGGTCAATTTTGGTTAATCGAATAGGGTACCTTCTGAATAGAGCTGGGTATAGACCTCCCATGGCTTGAGTGGTGCTGGACTTGGTCAAACGGTACACCTAAACTCTTTTACTGCACCTATAAAAATGTACAGTCAATAAGGCTTACCCGCCTTCTCAACAATCTCTGAAATTAATAAATGATCGGGATATCGGGTCGACCAGGCAGGAGGGTTGAAGAACAATGCACATGCATGCGAGAATGCAACTGAGAAATACATATTAAGAACCAATGATGTTTTCAAGTCTAATCCTCTTATTTGATTATTTTATTCCCAACAAAGTCGCCAAAAAATACTGTGGCACCGGAATTTTAGGATTTTTGAAAATGGTAAAAAATATAGAATTCAAAAGCTATTTGAAAAATATTTTAACACCTTGAAAGCCAAATTTTGAAAAAAAAATTTTGTTTAAAATAGAGTCACCACTTGGTTTTTGAGAAAAACTAAGAAAAACAAAAACGACAACTGATCTTCAAAACATTAACCAGAGAAAAAGGGCTCGAGGCTAAAGTACGAATCGGGAAAGGTGTTAGGCACTCCGTTTGCCCAACCGTAAGGTTGGCCTCTACTGATCATTATTAGTTCTTTAATAAGATTTCTCAAATGCATGCAAATAAAGAAAGTGGAGGTATAGAGAGAACATCCAAAATCAAATATGAAAAATATATAATATATGTATATAGAACGCCAAAATAAAGAAACAAAAATCCTAAATCCTACGTCATACAATTTCTAATTAAAAGATACATGAATCAAACCCATATGCAATATTATTTAAAACAACCTAAACTAGCATGATTCAAATAAAAGAAAAATATACTAAAAGTCATTAAAACCAAATATGCTAAAAATGGACATGAACTTTGCTAATAATATTATCAAAATTCTAAACTAATTTAAACATGCTTTCAAATGAAATAAACAAAACATCCTCTAAAACTATCTTGCATGTTATCATATTGTACAAAAGTAACTAAAATAAAAAGGATGACAAGAGAACACCTAAAGATTAAAGAAAAAGAAAATAAAAAAAAATTTCAAAAGAAAGCTAAAATAAATGGTTAGAAAGTGCTATTAAACTAAAGAAAATCTAACTATTCACATTTTATATTTAAAAAAAAATTAAAAAAAAAACAAAAGAGAATTAAATTATTATAAGAAGAGAAAACTATATTAACGTACATAAAAGAAATGAAAGCAAACTTAAGAGATTTTTTGTGGTTTTTGGATTTAATAAAATGAAAGGAAAGTACTATGAAAAAGAAAGAAAATAATGCTAACATTAGAAGATAAAGAAAATGACAAAATAAAAGAAAAATAAAGTTAATAATAAAGGGAAAATAAAAGAAAAGAAAACGCTAGAAGAAGAAATTACACAAACGAAAAGAAAAAAAATGCTAGATCATTAAACTAACAAAAAAAAAAGAAATGAAATACTAGAATTAAATGGGTATAATATTGACAATTACAACAATTTTTATGTAAGTGCTTGAATTATAAAAATAACAACATCGTTAGTCGTATTGCTAAATTATATTAGTACTATTTAATGATTTAAGAAGCTTAAATGTAATTAAGTACGTAAATAAACAAAACAACTAATATTCAAGTCAACAAGTAACAAACTAAGTAAAATTAAATAAACTAAACAAGCTAAACACGTTCATTAAAAATGAATTCTAATGATTAAAACAACTATATAAGCAATGTAAAAGAAATGAAATAATGAAATTAACCCGGTTACTCAAAAGAGGTAGATAATAGAGTTAGAAGAACCGGCGATCCAAACAAAGTACCTGGATCGCTAAAGAATCCTCAAGTCGGGGAATGGTGATGAGCAATTCAATCCTCGGGTGATGATCCAAACTAGGGTTTTGGAACTTCGATATCGGGGGTTCGAATCTTGGTATTTCGGCAGGATTTCGACGTCGAGGCTCAGGATTGCTCGGTGACTCGGCAGAGCTTCTCTCTCTGAAATTCTCCTCTTCTCCCTTGAAATACCAGGGGGTATGATATTTATAGAATTCTTCAACCAATGAGATGTTGACACGTTCTGGGACATGTTAGGCCTTTTGAAGTTGGCAGTCGCCAGGTCATGAGTTGACGGTCGCCACATTTAAAAAACGTTCCAAGAGGTTCTATTGGCGGTCGCCATAATGGAAGTTAGCAGTCGCCATGTTGAAGGTGGCGGTCGCCACTTTTGGGTTGAATTTTCAAGAGGTTCTATTGGCGGTCGCAACAATAAACATGGCGGTCGCCACAAAAAGTAAAAGTTTCCAAAGGGTTCTATTGACCGTCGCCATATTGGAATTGGTGGTTCAACATAATTTCATTGGTTTGAAGGTTTTAATGAATGGATTCAAATATCGAGCTTGGATCATTTTTCGAGGATTGTACTGAGGCACCATTCCAATTGTTTTTATCATCGGATTCACCTAAGATTAGGTAGGGTCAAATTGGGGTGTCTACAGTTCCCAACACGTGCTCAACATTATGCCCAACAAGCCGTTTCTGGCGCCACTTAGTAAGTACACATTTCTTCTTCTTTTAACTTGTTCCAGTTTGAAAATTGTGTTTACCAGTCGCTAACTTTTTATTAATTTTATTCTATAGTATACTACATGATATGCAACAACAAATGATTAAGAACGTGAGAGAGCGTGTTACATAAAATGTTCGAAGTTGTAGTTAGGAGTTGTAATATTCAAATATATAGTAAGATTAGGTTCATGCCACCATATGTTTTTATAAGAAGGTCTGATTTTTTGATATCATTCTTAATATGCCCCTAATACCCAATGAAGTGAGTTAATGTTGCTTGATATACTTAAATAGTACCCTCTAAAAGTTCGAAAGAATCTAATTTACACAAATTAAAGAACAAGCCTTCCTGTTTATTTTAGTGATGCTTCCCATATGATCTGAATTTAAAATATCAATTAACCGAATGGGGTCTCACTTTAACCTTTATATTGTGAGACAAATATGCAAAAAGATTGCATATGCGCTTGTACTTGTATAAATTTTAGGGTTAATCAATTATTAGTCCCTTTTAAGGAATCTGTAGAAGGATTGATCCCGCATAGCTCCAATATTTTTAATGATATTTATCGTTGTGATGTTTTTATCCCTAGTAGCAAGTGAGTATGTACATATGTATGTAAATGCATACATATTGTTCATAGGATGATTGCGTTATTGGTGTCAAACAATTTCTTTGTTTCGATTTCAAAATAATTCATGTCCTATCCATTCACCATTACTCTTCCCATCTCTCTAACTCTCCCCTTCTAGTAATTACCATAACCACACAACGCAACAACCCTGAAATCGTCAATTGAGTGTCATCATTTTATCAGTTGACCCGTTACCAGGTTGAAATCCGTCATGCCTGTTGGGTTAAAACCCGACCCAAGCCCGATTCATGAAACTTATGGGGTTTCTGTTATGCTTTAGTTTATGTGTGCGTAAATCACATAGGAGCGTAACGCACTCCACGAACTCTACAAATCACAACAGAACTTTACATATCACGTTGATGATGATCATCACTACTTTCTTCACCTTCTTAGAAGCAACAATCAATTATGCCCACCCTACAAAGTTGATAAAGTAAGTTATTATATTCAGAGTTTGGTATGCTTCCATGAAAGTAATTGACATTGTTCTACCCAAAAAGTCGCAAGTTTAGTCTGGAAGATATTGTTGAAGTATGACGAATATAGAATGTTTCGAACTCCCAAGTAAATGAACAACTCTTACAAGGATATTCAGAGAACTGAAACCACCCTATGTATAGAGAGAGCGAGAAGTAATACATCCTCTTAACAGGAGAAAACAAATTATATACTAAAGGGGTACGTACAGTAGAATTGTCCAATGGGCATGATCTCGATATACACAACGACTGGTCTCATCTGTACTTGACAAGCAAATCCCATGCAACAGAAGCACCAAGGTTCGAATGCATTTATCAAGACGTCAGCATAGCCACTGTAGGGAACTAGAGTGTTAATGGTACCATTCATCTTAAACAACAATGATCTTAAATTCGCACATATGACCCACAATGTTCAATTGTTTGACCTGTGAGACCTTGACCCTTTTTAATTTTTGTAACATTTTGATGTGTTGTTTATTGTTTTTACAATAACGTATTTATGTATGCGTGTTCGAGCTTAGAAATATATGTTGGGTTGGATACCAAGACTGTTGGGAGTTGTGGTGTGATGTTTAATATATATATATATATATATATATATATATATTATTTATTTTTTTTGTGGCCTATAAATATCTAGCCTTAGATATTTTGGCGAAGATATTTTCTTTTGGAAAGTTTATGGGCTAAGTTTCATTTTCCAAACAAAAACCTCTGCTTTCTCTCTAGTTTTCTTGGGGTCCAGTGCTTTGTTTTTAGCGATCGGGTAGCGGATCCTTGCTATCGGCACTGAGGGCTACGCGTTCATCCAGACGAAATTTTGTTTCAATGAAATTCGTTTTTCACGGAGTTCGAGGCGTCGAGTTTTTAACTCCACGAGATAGGATTCTAGACTTTAAAGTTGTTAGAGGGTGTTATATGTAATCTTATGCATCTTTACCATTTTATATACTCGAAAAGTTGGTTTATGTTCAAAAAGTTGGATTTTGGTTCAAAATCGCTTTTGGGTTGATTTTAGTTTGAGGAAAAGGGTTTTGAGGCATTCCTTTCGGTGTATCTTCGTTGTTTTGGATTTTTGTATGCCCATGGGTTGTAGAGGGAGTGTTTAGTTGGTTTAATTTGGAGTTGAGAAGTTGTTTCCGTAACTTGGGTTTGATTTTCACCATCGCCTGTAGCTTATTCTGAAATTTGAGAATTTTAGGTTTTTGTGTCGACACCATTTTCTGTTTGTGTTGACACTATTTCTTTCTGTGGTGTTGAGCATGCTTCAGTGGCTGTTACATTGAACTCTCTGTTCTTTTGTGTCGACACAAATTTCTGTTTGTGTCGACACCTTTTGTTGTTGGTGTCGACACATTTTCTGTTTGTGTCGACACATTTTCTGTTTGTGTCGACACCTCCGATGTTTGTGTCGACACCTTTTCTGTTGGTGTTGACCCTTTTCTTCCTTGTGTGAGAAGAAGTGTTTGAGATTGGGGTGAGTTTTAAGAGCCCTTAGTTTACTAGAATGTGAATGTCATATTTTCATATTTAAACCATGTTTGTTTGGATAAAAGCATGTTTTGGCTTTTTCTTCGTTTATTACATTATATGACTTGTGAATGTTGGGTTTTTAAAGGGTGTTCTTGAAAACGGTGGAAAAATGGTAGTTTTTGATAAAAATCTCAACACTTGGTGTTTTGGAGGTTTGGAGCTAACCCTTGGGGTTGAGGCTCAGTTTTGAAACATTTTGTTGAAAACAGGAAAAAAATTTTAAAATGTTTTTGTTTGATCTCCATGTTGATGGATTAGATCTCTTTTATACATGTGTTGTATACACTATTTTATGGGTTTTGCGTAGTTAAGCTACGGTTGGGTTTTTAAATATTTTTCATAGATGTACCGTGACAATGGGTTTGTTGAGTTGGGCTTATATTGCTCTTCGGTGGAAGTCCGAAAACGTGTGCAGCGTAGGTACTCAGTTCCTTCGGGTTAGTCCTCGTAAATTGAGTGTGGGTGCTTAGTTCCCTCGGGCTCAGGTTCCTTTGGTTGCCTCCGTTAATGGCGTAGTTGTCGTGACTCTGTATAGAACTTGTCATTACTTATTGGACCCTGCGCGGCTGTAGAGTAATGGACGAGAGTCTATAGTTGTTACCTTTGTCGGTGTGGCAGAGTCGGTACATAGGATCTCATTTTATCTTTTCTCCTCGGCGGTGTGGCCCGAGTGGAGCATGCTATTTTATTACAGCTTATCATTTTATTTTCCTCGGTTGTGTGTTCCGAGTGGAAAAATATCGTTTTGTTTCCGGTTGTGTGATCCGGGTGAAAAAAGATCATGTTTACTTGTTGCTTTCCCTTAACTATTGCATGATATCTGTTAAGATGATATGCATAGTTTGAAGGATGAAAAATGTAGAGTTTTATAAGATAAAACCTTTTTGAAACTCGAGTTAGTCTTATGAAAAACTTGTGATTTTGGGTTGGAAAAACCTTTTTGGCTCCTGTGGTTGAGCCTGTATGCTTGTGATTGCATATCCTGCCTTGCAACTTTATAGTCTATTTCTATTGGGTTTCGGGCCATGGTGTGAAATTTTGCTGTAAAACCTTTTTCAAGTAAGTGCGGTTGGGTAGGTTGACTTGGTGGTGCCCGGAGGAGGCTGATGACAAGATCTTGTTGTCTTGTCTTTGTTAGGTAGTTTATACCTTTCTGTATATGTTTCATGTTTAGAGATAATATGTTGTAAATCATATGAGATTCTTATGGATGTATGCATGTTTTAATGCTTTCGAGAGAATCTTGGGTTGGTTGTTGTTTTTTGTAATTTCTTACTACGTTTTTTGTTATTGGGATCTATGGTTTACTAATGGGATTTTCAAACGATTTATGCTTTATTTAAACTCTTGTGCTTCGAGGAAGATTTTTGGAACTGCCTAAGCTTCTTTTAAAATCAAAAGATTTTTTTATCCAAAACTTTATTTGTTTTTAAATGCTTGACTTGTGGGGCTGTCTCTGTAGTCTTTTGGCTACTCATTTAACTCAAATAAATCATCGGTAGTACGTTTTTACAAAGGTTTTGGCCTTATTTGGCTCTCTGGTTTTAAATTCCATTGTTTGGGCAGTTTTGATGGTTGTTTTGTGGATTTTCGCGTGACCCGAAATTTGGGACGACCGGTACGAATTCTCGAAGGTTCGTAGCCCACACTACGTTCGGGAATCGCATAAGAAAATATAGTAGCAGTTCTAACGGGAACTTCAACTCGAAATCAAAATTGTATATGAAGAATCGACCGAAAAAAGGTATTCTTCTAAATTAACCGTGGTTGTACGAATTTTTATTTTAATCGTTGAACATTAAAGTTTTATCTGTAGCCTGTTTCGGTGTTTATCCGTCCAGTTAATTTTTATCGAAAATCATTTACAAAAATAATGGTTTGACAGTTTTGCCTCCAACATTCCCAACATACCAAACACTCATAACTTCTACTACAAGCTATAATTTATAAGCTACTAGTATCAGTAATGCCAACTTTTATTGATAATTTTCTAAAATATATTTTATGTGTAATTATTAAAAAATAAAAGGGATACTTTTGAGTTTTTAAAACAATTCCTTCAAGTAGTTGAAACTGAGTCGATAACAAGATTCATTAAATAATATAGAAGTGATAGAGGCCGAGAGTATAATTTTTTTGGATAGTACTCATTTCTTCAATTTGTGATACTCCATTTTATATCGGTGGAAGAGAATATAAGTCTAGTATATAAAAAAAACTTATAGGCTACTACTAATAACTTGAATTTAAGCATATGAGCTGCGTTGTTAGCCTCTTTATTTAAATTATTGGGTCAGTGATTCACTTAGGTTATTATAAATGTTATAAAAGCCAATCCTAATTCCCATGTAAGGTTTTGCGATGGTGTAAATAGAGGAGCAGAGGCTTCTAAGAGAGATAGAAGCCCCGAAGTTGTGTAACTTATGCATGCTAATGATTTTCTCTATATTCGCTAATGGGATGTTATCTACTTCCTAATTAGGGGAAGAACTTGGGCTATGCAACGAGGGCGTTGCATACTTAGTGGGAGATATTGTGATACTCCATCCCACATTGGTGAAAAATAAAAACTAAATTTGGTATATAAAAAGTTTGTAGGTTGCTACTAATAACTTGGATTTAAGCATTTTAAGCTGTATGGTTAGGCACTTTGTGACGCCCCGATTTTTAGAAATATCATTTATTATAAAAGACTTAACTTTTTTAATTACTTTCAAGAAAATATCACATAATTTCATTTAAAATACTTATACTGCTTCAAAATAGAAAATACCAATGAAACTTCTTTATATTACAGACCAAAAGAGTTACTATAAAAGTTTAAAAGAATTAAGATTACATTCAATCCTCAAAAGAAAGAGGTCTTCCAAAAAGTTAAGCTGGAGGTCTGGTACTAGGTAAGCTAGGGTTCTGCTTCTTGTTCGGGTGCGACCTCCTTGTTGATCTCTTTTTCACCTAGCATAAAACGCCATGAGTTACAATGTCCAGTAGGAACAACCAATACCTCCCTATCCTACCCTCGTTACATATAACCAAGAGAAACAAGAAGTATGTATACATAGTGATTAACAATTAATGAGAGAATGAATTCACAAACTTTTTTGTATGTCATTGTGTAAGAAATGTTTCTTGAGTCTCACCTAGAGAACTCCTCCCACGACTATTGCTACTTTTTTGCAATGAGTACTCACTTCCATAGTACCATGACATTCCTTTCCACTGTGCTCATATCCACGATGTCCCCGTAAAGTCACGTTGATCAATCCATACCCTTATACGAGAATATAGATCAGGACGTGAGACGATTTATCGTAACGTCACGTTTCCATCCATATTAGATATGCACGGCTCATGCCGTGAGATGGATCTTGACATGGCAGAACTCAAAACACAATACATCTCATGACGTACATGGCCCTAACCTTAAAATTGAGCGAAACCATTCAAAAACCCAACAGATGTCAAAACCTAATTTTTCGAAAAAGATGACATTTGTTCAAGATTCAACGTAAACTAACATGAGCATAACATGAGATGGTTATCATTCTTGAAATACATAAAGAGGCTATAAAAACAGAAGAATATCATGCTTGACAAGTTTACAAAATTCTAGATTCATTTCACCTCAAATTAAAATACTTTTAAAATACTATCCTTTGCTGCATGGTTACAAAATTTGAAGGAATTGATAGATATACATGTTTGGCAACATTTCAAGAGAAATACAAGTCCGAAAACAACTTTTAAACATGGGATAAAAGTGCTTAAACAAAACTCATTCAAAAACGACACTATTCAGTAAAAATGTATTTAACAAAAAATTGTCCTACTAAATCACTTCAAATTAATTTTAAATGAAAGATAACTCACAAACTTAGCTCTGGACATACAATACGCACTAAGGGGATTTTTTTTCTTCTAAAAATCAAGAAAATTGACTATTTTCTGCTCAAATAGGGACACCAGGTTTAATGGCATGTTTGGTTGACCAAAAATCATTTCTAGGTTCGACAAAAAAATTACACATGTTAAAAACATTCCAAGGGACCTAAGTAAAAACATTTTTCCATTTAGGCGCTATTTGGTTCCACTAGAAATTTAAATTGAAATCAAGTCAACCGTGTGTATATATATATATGCTGAGCATTGGAATGGAGATTTTTCTAATGTTGTTGGATACAAGGCAAGTGACCCATGACCCGTAGTCATATGGTGATCCATTTATATAAATCACCGAATTTGAAAAATTAGAAAACTCATTTACCAAATTTTATATAATTTTTTAATTTAAATTTTAATTGGCTAAAAAAACATAAAATTTTGGAGAGCCAAAGATGTTCATAATTTTTATGGGCCATTGAAAATTATGAGAGTATAAAACTGTCTATTCATTTTTATTAGGCTAAAAAAAGCTATTTTTCGAAGAGGCAAAGGCTATCTATATTTAAAGTGGGCTAAAGCCTATTTTTGGAGGACCCAAACAGCTTGTCGATGATTTTAGTGGACTCAAAGCCATTTTTGGAGAACCAGAATTGACTATCCATGATTTTAGTAGGCTCAAGGCCATTTTTTGAGGACTCGAATGGGTTGTTTATGATTTTATACCAAAGCATATTTCACATAATTGGGTATTACTTTTTTATTTTTAAATAATAATAAATAATAATACATAAATGTAAAATTATTTTTATTATTATTTATTTATTTAAGAAATATATAATTTAGCAGCTATAATGCCGCTAATTAAATCGGTACTTTTTGTAGCTCTGTAAAGAGATATGAAAGAGAAACCCCTTTTCCTAATCTTCATAGGAAACTCATTTTCAAAACACTTAAGAAAATCTATCCACCAGATTTAAAATAGTGGATGTATATCTCTTAAAAAAACAATTTAAGAAAAAGATAATAATCTTAAAACAAAAGAAGTTATATAAATGGGTTTTGATGAGATCTTGAGATTTTTAATTTGAATAAAGAAGTAAAAAAAGAACCAAAATGACGGAGGAGTTACGTTGAAAGAGAAAGGAAGAAAGAGAGAAAAAATTACTGTACCGTAGCAAGTTTGTGATCTTCTTCTTCTTCTTCTTCTCTCTATTTTTATTTTCTCAAACTCTTTTTTATACAATTATTATTCACTTGCTCCTCTTTTTTTCTTTACAGAACTTTCTTCTTTTTTTTTTTCTTACTGAACACTCAGACCCTACTAAAAAAACAAACAAACTCTTCTATTTTTCTCCATATATATATATATATATATATATATATATATATATGTTTATTCTATGTAGAATGCCAGAAATCCATTTTTGAAATCAACAACCCTCACTTCCTAGAAAGAGAAATGAATAAACATAAAAAATTCAATGTAAGGACCCGATTTCTTGTAATTTGAAAAGATTTATTAAAACTTGTCATTGTGTGTTCGGTAGAATACGGTTGAGTGTTTAATCATGGGAAAAAATTAAAATTTGATCATAATTATGATTGTTGACAATAATTATATGTCTGATTATGCATGAAAAATAATTATTGTGAATTGTTTGAACGAGCCTTGAGACATTGGCATTAAATTTGAAAACTCTATATATATATATTTTTTCTTGGAGTACCTTCCAACGAGAGGATGCAGAGACATGATGCAGAGAGCCTAATGTTCACGGCAGTGTCTCAACCCACCCTTATTTAGCGTGTTATGGAGACCCAACAATAGGATGTAGAGAGTCTAATGTTTAGAGATCGTGTTTTGGGTGGCAAAGATACCAAGGAATGGACTATCCACTCTGACCAAAGTTTAAGATTTGCAGGGAGGATTATTATACCAAAGTCATGTCGTGACGGCATGCTTCGTGAGTCTCATCACTCTTGTCTTGCGGTGCATCTGGGTGGCACCAAGATGTATCTTGATATACGTAGATAGTTTTGCTGGAAGGGTATAAAGAAGGATGTCTCTCTCTTTGTTTTGCGTTGCTTTACTTACCAGCAGGTGAAGGCCAAGCTCAAAGGCTAGCACGTTTGTTGCAACCTTTTGCCAGTGTCAAAATGAAAATGAGAGAACATTACCGTGGACTTTGTGTCGGGACTTCCTAAGTCGCCGTGGGGGCATGATGCTATTTAGGTTGTGGTGGACCGGTTGACTAAGTCCGCGCACTTCCTTCTTTTTTGCATGACTAATTCTGTTGGCAAGCTTAGTAAGTTGTACGTGAGTGAGATCATTAAACTCCACGGAGTGCTGGTTTCCATTGTCTCTGATCGAGATCCCCACTTCACTTCATACTTTTGGCAGAGTTTGTAGTTAGCCATGGGAACGATCCTACTTCTCAGTATCGTCTTCCATCCCCAGACAGACGATCAATCGGAGCGCACTGTGAGATCTTGACCCGTTTTCTTTTTCGGCATTTTTTTACGCGTGTTTATCGTTTTTGTTTCAACATGTTTATACTTATTTTTATGCATGCTTGGGTTTAGAGATGCATGCGGGGTTAATTCTCGAGGCCGTTCGGCGTTGTGGTGCGGATTTTAAAAAAAAGATATTTTCGTGGCCTATAAATATCTCGTGTTAGATATTTTCAAAACTTCTCAGCTAAGTTTCCCATTTTTCTCTATGTCTTCTCTTTAATTTCTCGGGGGCACAGGGCTCGATTTTTTACGAACCAACGGCAGATCCTTAGTCTCCTCGTGGTGGGCTACGCTTTCATTTGGACAAAATTTTATTCTGGTGGAGTTTAGTTTTTGCATGTGGATCGAGGCATTTAGTTTTTGACTCCATGAGGTAGAATCCTAAACTCTCATGTCTTATAAGGGTGCTACGTGTAATTGTGTGTGTTTTTACCATTTTAAAATGCATGAAAATTGATTTATGTTTCAAACGTTGGGTTTTGGGTTCAAAACTATTTTTGGTCGATTTCGGTTGGATGGAATCAGGTTGAGAGTGTTTCTTTTGAGATTTTGTGGTAATCTTGGGCTAGAGTTTGTCCAAGGGTGTTGGATAGGAGTTTAAAGGCTTCGTTTTGGGGTTGAGATGGATAAACCCATAGCTCAGAGTCATTTTTCGTCGTGGGTCAGTCGACTGAACTGGGTTGTTTAGTCGACTGGATTGTTAACTTGGGGGTTCAATCAACTGGACCTGGGAGGTCAGTCGACTAATATGTGTTCTAGGGAATTCTGTAAAATTCCAGTGGGTTTTCAATCGACTGGACATAGGGGTTCAGTCGACTGAGTTGGTCCTGTGTGGGATTTTGGTGGTTTTAATGGTCATGTGGCGGCCTTTCAATCTATTGGGTTATGGGGCTTAATCGACTGCTCTCCTCTAGTGGATTTTCAGTTGATTAGATTATGAGATCCTGCAGACTGAAGTCATAAAGAGGGGTGTTGGTCATTTCATGCGTGGTGGTTGGTGCACGATTGTGTGTGTGGTGGTTGGTGCACGGTTGTGTGCGTGATGGTTAGTGCATCGTTGGGTGCAGGATGTGTTAGGTCCGATGTTCTTTTAAATGGATTTTGGTGAGAACCGTTTTGTGAGAGGTTTGGTGTTGGCCTTTGGTTGGGTCGTGTTTTGTAAGTTTGTTGTTTGTGTCGGGTGTGTGACTGTGGATTAGTGCGGGTTGTGTGGCGTCGTTATGTGGAACGTGATGGTTATACGTGCCTTTGTGCTTATAAACTCTGATTTATTCATGCATGTAGTAGGATGGATATGTGATCTTATGGGTCTTGGTGCATTTAAAGCTTTGGTTTTATAGAGGCATGCGTAGTATGCGATTTTATCCCGTGGTATGCAGTTTTATCCCATGGTATACGGTGTTATCCCGTGGTACACAGTTTTATCCTGTGGTATTCGATTTTATCCCGTAAAGATGTATGTTTGAGTATGGATCTTTATCTATGTGATAGGATTGTAGTTGAGGCATATGAGAGTCAGTATACAGGTATCTGTGTTGCATCTGGAGCTTGTTAGAGTCTATTCTTTGTTGGTGAAGCATTGTACTATATCTATATATCAACCTATTTTCTAAGCTCTGATGAGTCGTGATACAAAACCATTTTCAAAATTGTTTTCATTGAGGCTCTGGTGAGTCCTTATATAAAATTATTTTCGAAATATTTTTCTTCTGAGACTTGTATGAGTTCAGATATAAAACCGTTTTTATGGCTCGTGTGAGTAGAAAACTGCACACTATTTTTTGAGCATTTGCTTATATTTTATACTTATCTAGTTTCTGCTGAGTTTTAGCACACAGTGTGAGATTTAAAATATTTTTCAGGTACCAGTCGTACAAGTTGATCTGGGATTGCAAGAGTGGCAGAAAATTTGTAGTCTTTTTTTTTGCTCTTTTTGATCATGTATGCTTATAACATATTTTTCAGTGTTAAAACTGTGTAATGTAAGCCCTTTGGGCGGATATATCAAACACATGTATGTTTTGATCTGTGAGTGAATATCGGGTTGGGTGTTTTATATGGTTTTTTGTGGGCGTTTCACATGACCCGTAGTTTAGCACGTGACAAGCACTATTTAGATACTTGAGGATATGCTACGAGCGCGTGTTCTAGACTCTCGTGGTTCATGGGATGAACATTTGCCATTGGCAGAGTTCGCCTACAATAACAGTTACCAGTCAAGCATTGAGATAGCGCCTTATGCGGCATTGTATGGTAGACCTTATAGGTCATCCGTATGTTGGGTCGACGTTGGGGAGATGGCTATGTTGACGCATGAGCTTGTCTATGAGACCACGTAAAATATCATTGCAATCTGTAAACGTTAAATAACCACAAAGACTCGTCAGAAGAGCTATGCAGATAAGAGGAGGAGACCATTGGCATTTGAAGTGGGAGACCATATGTTCTTGAAGGTCTCGCCAAGAAAGGGTTTGATGAGATTTAGGAGGAGTGGGAAGCTATCACCATGTTTTACTAGACAGTTTGAGATCCTTGACAAGATTGGAGGGGTAACCTATCGTCTCGCCTTGCCACCGTAGTTAGCATCCATGCACAACGTTTTCATGTGTCCATGTCACGCAAGTATGATCCGAACTCGTCTCATGTTTTGGATTGGACCAAGTTAAGGGTAGAGGATGACATTACCTACGAGGAGAGATCAGTGAGAATTCTCGACACCAAAGAACAAGTCCTACGAGGGAGGACCATTGCATATGTAAAGGTTTTGTGGCACTACTACGGAGTTGAGGAAGTTACGTGGAAGCGAGAGTTGAAAATTCGTGAGAAGTATCCTGAGTTGTTTGATTCTTGACATAGGTCTAATTTTGGGGACAAAATTCCTTAGGTGGGGGAGGTTGTAGAAACTCGGTCTCTTGTAATTTGAAAGGAATAATTAAAACTTGTTATAGTGTGTTCGGTGGAATACGGTTGAGTAATTAATTATGGAAAAGAATTAAAATTTGATCATAGTTATGATTATTGACGATAATTATGTGCCTGATTATGCATGAAAACAATTATTGTAGATTGTTGAAATGAGCCTTGAAGCATTTGAATCAAATTTGGAAACTATATGTTTTCTTTCCTTGGAGTACCTTCCAGCTCGAGACCAATCGAACGGCCTATGACAAAGGAGAACTTAAAGTCAGGATTGAAGCTTTCCAAACCCATTTCTCTCATCACCTTCTCTCTCTAAACTAAAATCCTAGCCTTTAGATCTAATTTTTGAGTGCTCCATGAGCTTCTCTTGCTCCCTTTGAGGTGATTCATTCCTTCCTTCCCGATTGAATACCGTTGGAGGGATTAACTTGTTTGATATGAATTATATATTTTGAGACTTTACATGAAAGCATGAAGAACTTGTGTTTTGAAACCCTAGGTTAGGGTTTGGAGCTTGAACATGTGGATCTTGTGATTTTGGATAATTTATGGTAAATTAATCATGATATTACATGTGAGAACCTTTAACTTAAGTTTTAGAAAAGCTAGGGTGATTATTGTCAAAATCATAGAAATTTGGGGGTGTTGGGGTTGTTAGGCTTGAATAATGAAATTGATTGAATTTTTTATAAATTGGGGGTTCGGTCAACCCATTGGTATGTTAAATTCATGAGTTTTGAAAATATGTGAAAACAATGGAGAAGGGAGTTGGGAATTTTGAATGGATTCTATAAATTGTTGGGAATTTTGAATAAATTCCTTGAATTATTGAGTGTGTGTAATAGCATGGGATGCAAAAAAATTAGGATTAGCTATGTTAACTCAAATATATGAATGATAAAATATTTGAGTTGTTGACAATTGAAACCTTAAAGGTGTTGGGTTTGATGAGAGGAATGACACGTGTTGATTTAAATCAACCTTAAAGGTGTAATAGCATGAGATGGTTAGACTAGTGTTGATTTAAATATGAATGACTTAATTAAGATACTGTGTGAATGGATTGAATAATTAAGAATGGGCTCGAGTAGCTCCTTGATGAAAGACCAAAAATTTGTGTAATGTATGGTAGGCTCTTCCATCAAGTTAATCCCCGTAAAAGCGTGCTCTTGGGCGGTCCACCCATCAATGTTTCTGAGCGGAGTTGAAAATGTGTGCTCTTCGTGTCGGACTATAGAATATATGTTTATCCATTGGGTCTCGCGTAGTCCGATAGTGATAAAAGACTAAATTATGGTGTGTGTGTGTGTGTGTGTGTGTGTGTGTGGGTAAAAGATGGTGGTTTTGTGAGAAGGAAAACCGGTTATGTGAATGAGGATTTAGTAGAAAAATGGGTTTGGTTTTGAATAAAAACTTGTTGTACATTCACATAATTATCCTCGCATGTCATGCATATGTTCATATGTATTCTTTTTTCTTACGAGTCTCGGCTCATGTTGTTTAACCCATTTCAGGTGAAAATGGAAAGAAAGCGGTGGACTATGAAGCTTGGTCGTAGAGATCATTTTTGAAGTTTTGAATAGAATTACACTTATGTAGGAAGATCTTTTGAAAAATATATATGTTGTAAATGTAATTCTTTCGATATAATGATTTAACACTTTAGGGTTAGTCGATGACCGTTTTCTAAGGCCTTAAGGCTGCACACTCATGAATTATCTGCATGTGAGATTACCGGGTACTTTTGTTGGGTTTGTTATGTATTTCATGTGAGATTCTATGTATGAAATTGTCGGGTTTTTGAGGTTTGGAGATGTTTAGGAAGGTTTCTATATCCTTTCCTTTGTATGTATGTATGTTATTTCCCTTTGAAGGCTTGTTTGAATGTGTAGTGTGTGGGCAAGTGGATTCAAAAAACATGGTTTGAAAAAGGGTCCAAGATTGGACTGCTCAATAGACCGATTGATCGGTCTATTGAGCGGTCAATCTCTACTCTCAGTTTCTCAATGTTTGGGAAAAACTACTACAACCTATGAAAGATTGATCAATCGGTCTTGGGACCGACCGAGCAGTCTGTCTATTAGAGAAATTTTTTCTCCTTTAGTTTTGAAACCTTTTCTTTCGGGGTTTAGTTTTCTTTTCTCAAATATTTATTCAAAGAGATTTTGTGAGGTTTTTTAGCCTAAAATCGTTCTTTTGTAAGACTTTCCTCTTTTCTGGGTTTGTTGGGGTTGGTTCACGTGCCGTGGAGATGAGGGCATGACATATTGGTATCAGAGGTCTAGGTTCGAATACTTAGGAGCTGTGGGAGTGGTTGATCTATTGCGTGAGAACTTACATTGAAGTGTGACATTGATGTATTGGTGTGTTTGCATGAGATGTCCTTGAATGAATTGACATTTGCATGCTATGTGGTATTTGGGTATGAAGGTTGGACTTTTGGGATGATGTCTCTTGCCCTCAAGTGACCGGTCGACTTGTTTGGGGTTCAAGTTAGAAAGGCATTTGGCCAACGTTCATTCTAACTAGAGATCCAAACGAGTTACCCAAATTGATGTGTCATTCCAATAATTCCTCCTCGTTATGTGTTGCATGAGATGTGTTGATGCGATGATATGTGTTATGTGGTATCTTGATGAGGGACAATGTTAACCATGAGAGATGAGTGGGTATAGACGTTGTTATTGATATCTCCCTTATCTTTTCTTATAGAGAACGATGTTACTAAGGAAAAATAGAGGCCAAGGTCGCGCTTATGCCCAAGTTCCGAAGGAAGGGGATGTGCATGCCCCACAAGAGTAAGTGGGCAGAATAGATGTGATTCAGGAAATGCTCACAACGATGAGAGTGTTAGCCAAGACAACTAGGGGAGGAACAAGAGCTTTCGAGCAAGGGCTACTACTGCTATAAGGGAGTTTCAATGGTTGAACCCTCCAACCTTTTTGGGGGAGCCGGATCCCAAGGTGGCTACCGAGTGGTTGGAGGTGACCACGACGATCTTCGACACATTGGAGATCATGGAGGATGAGCTGAGGATAAAGTTGGCAACATTACAGCTCTGGGAGGATGCTCAAGAATGGTGGAAATTTGCTAAGACAATGGTGGAGGGTACGTGGGCCGCCTTCACTAGGGTTTCCTTAGGGAAGTATTTTCCAAGGTCTTTAAGGGATACGTATCGAGAGGAGTTTCTCTCCCTCATTCAAGAGAATCTAATAGTGGTCCAGTATAAGGCTAAGTTCGCGAATTTGTTGCGCTTTTCACTCAAAATGGTGACAATAGAGTTGCGCACCAAACAATTTAAAAGGGGTCTCCAAGATTACGGCGCTAGGATTTTGGGTTTACACAGAGCTTGTGGATTCCATTATCCGAGTGGAGAACGCAATGGAGGAGAGCCACAAGATTAGAGAGAGCAAATCACATCAAGGGGGCTCTAGCGCACAGTCTGAAGGGCATTACTTGAAGAGGCAAAAATCAGAGGGATCGAGTTCTTATCCCATGGGATCTCAATTGTTGCCACAGTCGGTACCCGTACCATCTATAGGTTAGTCGAGACATTCTGAATGTCAGGAGATGGTGTGCTACATATGTAGATAGCCGAGGTATCGTGCTCGGGATTACCCACAGAGAGTACAGCACCAGAGTTAGACTCGAGGGAGGACACCATTTTTGTGTTTTTAATGTGGTCAGATAGGCCACATTTGTCAAGACTGCCCTTATGGAGGGAATATATAGAGTGATTTGGGAGCACAGCCAGGGCAAGTGTCTCAGAGACGAAAGGGCTACGGGCTATCACAGCAGCATTCGGGGGTGCAGTCAACCAGGACAGCAGAAGGGGCTACTTCAGCCCAATCGGTGAGGCAGCCGAGGACTAGGAGAACAGTGGGTAGAACTAGGGATGAGTGTACGCCCTCATGAAGCCCAGCACTTCAGTGGCACCTGCCGTGCTGAATGTCGCAGCCAGCCCATCGATCATTCGAGGAACCTTCCTAGTGTATTGTTCTTAAGCCAATGTTCTTGTTGACACGGGAGCATTGCATTCATTCATCTTATCTGCATTTGCATCTGTATTGGGGTTAGAGGTAGACGTATTGGGTAGCGCCTTATGTGTAGAGATGCCGATTGGTGGGATTGCTGTGTTAAGGCATGCATGTAGAGCTTGTGAGATCGAGATCGTCAACCGTCGCCTAGTATTTGATTTCATTCTGCTCGATATGGCCTCGTTTGACATTATTCTAGGGATAGATTGGTTGATCACCTTTCGCGCCTTTATTGATTACGTTCGACATCGAGTGTTCGTCTACACGTCGAAGGGGGACGCTTTCTATTTCGTGGGCAATCGGAATGATGGTTTAGTACCTAGAGCTCTTTATTCACAGGACCGAGATAGTCTTAGCCTCCTCTTCTCAGTCTTGTCTACGAGTGAGATTGGTTCCACTCGTGGGGAGTTTTCCTTTGTAGTTTGTGAGTTTTCAAATATTTTCCCACATGACTTGTTCGAGCTTCCACCACAACGGGAAGTTAAGTTTTCCATAGACCTCATCTCGAGAACGGCTTCCATTTCTATGCCTTCGTATCATTTTGCACCAGCTGAGTTACTAGAGTTGAAGGTGCGAGACCAAGAGTTGTTAGATAAAGGTTTTATTCGTCCTAGCATGTCGCCTTTGGGAGCTTCGGCGTTGTTTTCAAAGAAGAAGGATGGGTCCTTACGTCTTTATATCGATTATCGCAAGTTGAACGACGTGACCATTAAGAACAAATACCCTATGCCCTGTATTGACAATTTATTTGACCAATTGAATGGTTCACGTTGCTTTTCGAAGATAAACTTGAGATTAGGCTACCATCAGTTGCGAGTTAAGGAGGAGAATATTTTGAAGACAACCTTTCGCACCCAATATGGGCACTTTGAGTTTCTAATCATGCTATTCGGACTAACTAACACACCGGTGACATTTATGGACCTTATGAACCGTATCTTTCACCCGTACCTCGATAGGTTTGTGGTAGTGTTTGTGGATGACATCCTCATTTATTCACTATCGAAGGAGGCACACAAAGAGCATCTTCAGATCGCTCTACAGTTGTTGCGGGAGCATCGGTTATACGCAAAATACGATAAGTGTGAGTTTTGGTTATCCGAGGTAAAGTTTTTGGGGTATGTGGATTCGGGATATGGGGTGGCAGTGGATTCTTTCAAGATAGAAGTAGTGATGAGTTGGGAGAGACCCAAGACCATGTTCGAAATTCAGAGTTTCTTGGGCTTAGCAGGTTACTATTGGCGATTCATTCGAGATTTTCCTAGGCTTGGAACGCTTATGACGTGCCCTACGCGTAAGGGAGCTAAGTTCGTGTGGACCGATAGTTGTGAGCTCACCTTCCAGACATTAAAGGAGAGGCTGACCAATGCACCAATTCTAATTGTGCCAAAAAGGGGACTTGGCTACACCGTGTATTGCAATGCATCACATGACGGGCTAGGTTGTATGTTGATGCAACAAGGCAAAGTGGTTGCCTATGGGTTGAGACAGTTGAAGACCCATGAAAAGAATTATCCTATCCATAACTTGGAGCTCACGGTTGTGGTCTTTGCTCTAAAGACCTAGAGACATTATCTGTATGGAGAGCGCTTCAAGATGTTCTCTAATCATAAAAGCTTGAAGTACCTATTTTTCACAGAAAGACTTGAACTTGCGCCAGAGGAGATGGATGAAGTTTTTGGGAATTTATGAGTTTGATCTGCAGTACCATCCGGGCAAGGCCAACGTGATAACCGACGCCCTTAGTAAAAAATCCTTGAGTTCGTTAGCTCACGTCGCCATGAGAGAGTGGAGTATGCTTAGAGAGGTTGACGAACACGACCTACACATTGGTAAGTCCGGTGATTGTGCTATATTATTCACGGCGGTGTCTCAACCTGCCCTTGTTCAGTGCGTTATAGAGGCACAGCGATAGGATGCAAAGAGCCAAATGTTTAGAAATTGTGTTTTGGGTAGCGAGAATACCAAGGAGTAGACTATTTGTTGAAAGCAAAACTACCGAGATCATTGTTTTTATAAACATTTTTTGATAAAAAATAACTAAACTGGCAATTGCCGAAATAGACTCCACATAAAACTTTTTGATGTCAAACGATCAAAATAAAACCTGTGCCACCATAGTTAATTTAGAACAATACATTTTTGGTCGATTCTCCAACTATGATTTTTGATTTTGAGTTGAAACTCCCGTCAAACCTTCTACGATATTCCCTTATGCGATTCCCGTAATCAAGACAAACCTACTAAAACTTTGTGCTACAGTTGTACCGATGGTATGTCTATTTCCATCTAAACTGTTAGCAAAAACTTTTATTTTGCAAGAATATAAAATCTAGTCTTCTGTGTGCAAGTCGTACTATACACACCAAATTAAATACTCTACAGAATAAAGAACATCTATGCATAACATTAAAGAAATAATATTGCATACATTACTCATTAAGATTCTCATAAAATAAAAAATTAATTTTATTAAAATAAAATTAAATACTAAAATCAAAATAAAATTCATGGTTTTCAGTATACAAATCTAACAATCTCTAACTTATACTCAAAATCATGCTGCCATACATCTGACTCCCATGCTCTCTACATGACTATCAAAAACCTTAGTCGGTAGGCTCATTGTAAAAGGATGTGCATGATTATCTTCTGATGCAATCTTGGTCACAACAATATCACCCCTCTGTACAATTTCTTATATCAGGTGATACTTACGCTCAATGTGTTGTCCTTTCTTGTGAACTCTTGCCTCCTTCGAGTTTGTAACTGCTCGGCTATTATCACAATAAAGTGTAATAACCGATTGAACTGAATGTACCACATCTAGATCCAATAAGAAGTTGTTGAGCCAAACGGCCTCATTGGCTACTTCAGGTGCTACCAAGTACTCTGCCTCTATGGTGGAATCAGCAATACAAGACTACTTAAGTCTGTGTACCCTAAAGGTACTAGACTGTCTGCCTGGTAAACCAACATATAATCCTTAGTCCTTTTTAAATACTTGATTATATTCTTTACCGCAGTTCAATACTCCTGCCCTAGGTTAGACTGATATCTGCTAGCCATGCCAACGCCAAAGCAGATGTCGGGTCTAGTGCAAAGCATAGCATACATTAGGTTTTATACTGCCAAAGCATAAGGAACTACCTTCATCTTCTCTATCTCATTAGATGTCTTAGGACACTGATCCTTAGATAGAGTGATTCCATGCCTGAAAGAAAAAACTCTTTCTTAGAATCCTACATGCTAAAATGAGCAAGGATATTATCGATATACTTTGCTTGTGATAAGCCCAATATCCTTTGTTTTCGATCTCGCACAAGCTTGATCCCTATGATGTGACTGGCTTATTTCAAATTCTTCACAACGAATTGTACAGATAACCATACTTTTACAGTAGATAATTCCCCAACATCATTTTTGATGAGCAAGATATCGTGTAACACCCTGACCCTTCACATGGCAGCGATATTGTCCACTTTGGGTAAAAGCCCTCACGATTTTGTTCTTCCTAGGGGGTTACCCATCCTTGCATTGCTCCCGCCCAAGCACGCTTAACTGTGGAGTTCTGTTAGAGTTTCCACCACCTGGGAAAATACCTCATTGAATGTAAGGGTCCAAGATTTTTCCTTTAGAGCCCAGAAACTCCTTCTCCCTTTCCAATGTGAGATACTAGGATATCACAATCCACCCCCTTAGGGCTGTACGCCCCCATGCAGTGGCCTGCCAAATCCCGTAGCCTGCCAGTCCTTATCGACTCGCCTACTTAATAGCCCGCCCACGTGTCACGCGAGACGGCAGGGGCCCACACTCGAAGGTGAGGAGAGTCAGCTCTGATACCATCTGTAACACCCTGACCCACACTCGAAGGTGAGGAGAGTCGGCTCTAATACCATCTGTAACACTCTGACCCTTCACATAGCAACGATATTGTTTGCTTTGGACAAAAGCCCTCATGGTTTTGTTCTTCCTAGGGGGTCACTCATCCTTGCATTGCTCCAGCCCAAGCACACGCTTAACGGCGGAGTTCTGCTAGGGTCTCTACCACCTGAGAAAAGGCCTCGTTGAACAAAACCGAGGAACTCCCTCTTCCTTTCCAATGTGGGATACCAGGATATCACAATCCATCCCCCATGCACATCCCCGTGCAGTAGCCTGCCAGCTCCGGTAGCTGGCCAGTCCTTATAGACCCGCCCACTCAGTAGCCCGCCCACATGTCACGTGAGACGACAAGGGTCTACACTCAGAGGTGAGGAGAGTCAGTTTTGATACCATCTGTAACACCCCGACCCTTTATATGACAACGATATTGTCCACTTTGGGCAAAACCCTCACGATTTTGTTCTTCCCAGGGGGTCACCCATCCTTGCATTGCTCCCGCCCAAGCACGCTCCCTGGGAAGAACAAAATTGTGAGGGTTTTACCCAAAGCGGACAATATTGTTGTCATGTAAAGGTTCAGGGTGTTATATATCGTCTACATAAAGTACTAGAAAGGTCAATACGTTTCTATTACACTTCTTGTTCACACAAGACTCATCTGGACTCTAATCAAAACCATAAGACTTTATGGCTTAATCAAGCTGAGTACTCCAAAACCTCGATGCCTGCTTTAATTCATAAACGGATCTCTTAAGTTTGCATAGCATGTGCTCTTGGCCCTTCAGTATGAAACTATCTGGTTGTACCATATAGATACACTCATTAAGACTTCCATTAAGGAAAAATGTCTTGACATCTATTTGTCAAATTTCGTAATCAAAATGAGTAGGAATGAATAATAGAATTCTGATAGACTTAAGCATAGCTACCGGCGACATGGTTTCCTTATAATCAATCCTTTCTTTCTGAGTGAATCCTTTTGCAACAAGCTTAGCTTTAAAGGTTTCAACCTTCCCGTCTGCCCATCTATTTCTCTTGTAGAACCACTTGCATCCAATGGGTTTTATCCCTTCGAGTGGTTCTACAAGTTTCTAAACCTGATTAGAATATATAGATTTCATCTATGAATTCATAGTCTTTTGCCAAAGATCTGCATCTTTATCCTGAAGTGTTTCATTATAGTTACAGAGTTCAGTATCTAGTTCTGTCGGGATCTTGTCAAAAGACTCCCAAGAACATATACCGATCAGGTTGATGAACAACCCTTCCACTACGGCGAGGTACTACTTTTGTCTGTGTACTAGCAGTAACACGCTGTGCAAAATTTAAACTTTGTGCATCAGCTCCCTGTTCATGATTTGAACATATCCCGATAATCCTCCCACTACGACGAGGCAATGGGATATTAGTGACTTGTGGTTCCTCTTCTGTTATACTAATATTTTCTCTCATTTCTTCTATAATAATATTACTTTTGGGCCTGTGATCTATAATGTAATCCTCTTATAAGAATCGGGCATTAGTGCTAACAATGACCTTCTGATCCTTATGATTATAAAATAGACCACCATTCGTTCCCTTGGGATACCCCACAAAGAAATAGACTTCTATCCTGGTTCTAACTTACTCGCGTTCTCTTTCAGCACATGTGCTAAACACCATCAAATCTGAATATATCTTAGACTAGGCTTCGCTCAGTCCATAATTTTATGGGAGCAAAAAGTACTGACTTAGAAGATACCAAGTTCAAAATGTAAGCCGCTGTCTCTAATGCGAGTCTCCAAAACGAATCGGGTAAATCTAAATAACTCATCATGGACCTCACCATCTCCATAAGAGTTCAATTCCTTCTTTCTGCTACACTATTCTGCTGCAGAGTGCCCGGTGCAGTCAATTAGGATAATCTCTTTTGATGACAGGTGACAGGTATTCCCTAAACTCTCCAAAGAGGTACTCCCACCACGATCGAATTGTAGTGATTTGATACTTTTACCTAGATGCTTCTCTGCCTCTACCTTGAATTCTTTGAATTTCTCAAAGCATTCAGACTTATGGTGCATCAGGTAAATGTATCCATACCTTGAGTAGTCA
>JAULJZ010153902.1:12174-29221 GCA_032270985.1 Heliamphora pulchella
AGTATGTGAATTATGGAGGAATTATAAGTATGATGAGGTATTATTATTATTATTATTATTATTATTATTATTATTATAGCCTTGACGAGGTGAATTAAATTTTAAATATATATATATATATGTATTAGTTTTAGGTTAATGGAAGACATTATGGGTATGAGATTATAAAATATGAGTTTATGGATGGAAGAATATATATATAGAGTTGGAATATGTGCGTAGGACAAATAATGAGAGAGAGAGGGCTTTATCCCTTTATTATTTTGCGGTGTTTAAATAATTATTTGGATTAAAGGAATTGCTTTTCTATTTTAGGGTTTTCATTTCGAGATTCGATTCTAGGGTCTAGTTTTTTTTTTTTTCACGACGTCTCTATTTGTTTTTTACTAATCACGAGTTTCAGAAATTAAGTCCTTATAATCTATCTCCCTTAAAACAAATTTCGTCCTCGAAATTTTTTTACGCCATACCTTTTTTCGAGAAAAGTTGTGGGTAATTTACTCACATCATATCTTCTTGCTCCCATGTTGATTACTCAATTCCTCGATGTCACCACAAGACACGCACTAGAGGTATGGTCTTTCCTCTGAGAACCTTATCGCAACGATCCAGAACTCTTATCGATTTCTCTTCAAAGGTGGCATCGTCATCGATTTAGAGCTCCTCCCAGCTGAGTGTGTGGGTAGGGTCCGGTTCATACCTTCTTAGCATAGAGATATAGAATACATTATGGATGCTTGCAAGCTGTAGGGGCAAAGCTAGGCGGTAAGCTGTCATTCTCACTCTTGTCAAGATTGCGAATGGCCCGATGTACCTTGGAGCTAGCTTTCCCTTTTTGCCGAAGCGGATAATTCCTCATCGTGGTTGAATTTTCAGGAACACATGATCTCCCACGTTGAACTTGAGGGGCCTTCGTCTTTAGTCAGCATAACTCTTCTATCTGCTTTGTACTGTGGCTATTCGTTGGCGAATCAGCTTAATCTTCTCAATTATCTCATGTACCATGTATGGACCCAGCAGGTTGGCTCTCCCATTTTTGTCCAACAAAGCGGTGATCGACAAGATCTTCCATAGAGGGCTTCGTATGGGGGCATGCCGATGCTGGCTTGGTAACTGTTGTTATAAGCGAATTCGTTTAACACTAGGTGTTTTTTCTAGCATCCCTTGACATCCATGGCGCAGGCTCGTAGTATGTCCTCTGGGGTTTGAATTGTACGTTTAGAATGTCCATCGATTTGAGGGTGAAAGGCAATGCTGAAACAAAGTCTAGTTCCCAGAGCAGCTTGAAGGCTTTGCCAGAATTAAGATGTGAATTGTGGGCCCCAATCAGAGATGATGGAAATTGGAATTTCGTGAAGGTAGATGATCTCACGGATATACTTCTTGCTTAGGGCTTCCAATGTCTCGGTTAATCGAATAGGCAGAAAGTGGGCGGTCTTGGTAAGTTGATCTCCAATCACCCAAATAACATCGTAACCCTGAGGTGACTTTGGAAATCCCACGATAAAGTCTCTGGTCACGTGATCCTATTTCCATTGCGGTATTTCTAGAGGTTGCAGAGTTCCTCTTGGCTTCTGGTGTTCTGCTTTCACTTGTTGGCAGGTTAGGCACCTAGCCACATAATTAGCAACATCCCGCTTCATGCCTTCCCACCAATATTGTCTTTTCAAGTTTTAGTACATCTTTGTTCCTCCTAAGTAGACAACAAAGGGTGATTGATGAAATTGCTTCAAAATGCTTTCTCTTAATCCACTGATATTGGGTATGAAAAGTCAGCCTTGGAAGGTCAGTTGCCTGTGTTTGTTTGCTACCTAACCAGGTTTTGATTTATCTGTTATCCATTTCTACCAGATGAACTCGGATTCTTGGTCGTATTTCTAAACTTCTAGGATTCGTTGCAATAGGTTAGACATGGCTACTGTTAGGCAAAAATTGTAATGCCTCGAACCTGGTTCATGCAAAACACCCACGAACAACCATTTTAGGATATCATGATCCGCCGAAACCGACGGCACAAACAAGTCAACATCTCAACATTTGAAGGAAAGCTAAAACATTTGTAAAAAGGAACTACCGAGGGTTTATTTAGAACAAAAGAAAGTCCACCAGAACATAAACAAAAATCCTCCCTCGAGGCATGATCATTTCTTTAGAAAGGATAAAACCACGTAAAACGGAAACTAACACCCCACCCAAGGTCACACTCTCAAAACATATACATGCATTAGATATATCTGCCACAAGGCTTACAACACATGGTTCCACAATCTTAAACATGTAAAACAAAACATGATTTAAAAGAAACAAAAAGAAGACTACAGATCTTCCGCCTCTCTAGCTCCTCCTGATCAACCTGCGTGATCATATGCACCTGAAAAATGTTTTCAAATCTCATACCGTGAGCCAAAGCCCTGCAGAAAAAAGACTAACATGTAATAAAAGCTAAATATGCTAACAGAATAATATAAATGCTATGACTCTCTCAAGCATAAAAAAAAAGTTCTTTTCAATGATTCGCACACAATACATGCATCTTCACAGGCTTTCACCGTGGGACCACTGCCTCAACTAATGCATCTTCACGTGCTTTCACTGGGCTTTCACTGTGGGACAACTGCCCTAACTAATGCATCTTCACGGGCTTTCACCGTGAGACCACTGCCCCAACTAATGCAAGCACACACCACCATGAGCAAATATCACGTTTTGTAATGCCACGTCATCCATCTAGACATGGAGACCAACCAACTTTAAAATCGGGCTCAACTTCAAGGGTTAGTTCCAAACCTCCAAACTCAGTTTTTCACAAACGTTTACACAAATCTCTGTCTCTTTCCAAAACTCGCCTTTTGAAAACCATGGACCCAAACACGTCCAACATGACAGAAAAAGAAGGAAAAACACCCCAAACAGGAGTTTAGTCGACTAAAAACCACAATTCAGTTGACTGAAAAACTACTAAAATTTCACAAAATTCTCTGGTGACTAAGTCAGTCGACTGAGTCACCAACTTCAGTCAACTGAACCCTCTCTTGGGCCATTCAGTCGACTGAACCACCCACCTTAGTCGACTGAATGTCGAAGAAAAGCCCTAGTGGATGAAAAACTTCACAGATCCACGCACCGATCCAAATCAAACCAACCAAACTCGCATTTTTTTGAAACACACAAACATACACGAGTCCACAACATTGAAAGAAACCATAAAACACTTTTAAAAACTTTTTCGTCCAACCAAAAGCAACCAAACACATTTTAAGAACATAAACTAACTTTTCAAAGCATAAACTAACTTTTCATGCATTTTTAAACGGTAAAAATACATACAATTCCACATAGCATCCCTTTAAGACATGAGAATCTAGGATCCTACCTCGTTGAGTTAAAAACTCGACACCTCGAACTCCGTTAAAAATGAACTTCGTTGAAACGAGATTCTGTCTGGACGAACGTGAAGCCCTCGGCGTGGATAACAAGGATCCGCTATTTGATCGCCAAAAATCTAGCCCGGGCCTAAAGAAAATCTGGAGAGAAGGTGAGGCTTTTTGTTTGAAAAGAAAGAAACTTAGCTAGCAAGCTAAGGGTTTTTAAAAAATATCTACCAAAAGCTAATATTTATAGGGCACACTGAAAAAAAAAAATTTCGAGCCACAACGCCCAACGGTCCTGACATCCAACCCAACATGCATTTCTAAGCTCAAATATGCATTAAAACACAGATAAACATGTTATTCCAACAAGATTAAAACAGTAATTAACATGTCGAAAAACATCGCAAAATTAAAATAGAACCGGGTCTCACAAAAATAAGCTCTTTCTTCACTCTTTGGGGTTTATAGACGGAATTCGTTGAATGTTCCGATCATGTCCCATTCTCGTGCTGCAATACTTTCCACTTCACCTCTTATCTTTCGGATGGGTAGGTCATCTATGAGCTGATGTAGAGAAGCTTAGACTCTATCGTACAGTGGTGTCGTAAGTCCCTTGGTGAGAGTTTGTCGTCTCTGACTGTAGATCGTTGGTGGAATGGTTCTATTTGTCGAGGTCTCCTATGGAGATGTAGTCGGTTGAATGAGCCCCTTGCTTAGTAGTTCCTGTAATCGGGGATTTTGATCTTCAAAATTTATGAAACATGGACACTGGCATGCATTTAATGCCATAGTACTGGGAAGGGATATGCTTCGTGATTCGAAGATGCGCTAGGTGGTTCCCTTGAAAGTGTGTGTGGTCTGAGTTTCTTGTGAAAATGTTAAACCCTAATGGCTATCGTCACTTACTGATCTACTAGGCAGGATTTTGAAGGTGGAACAAGGATAGATCAAAGCTCAAAAAAAAAAGTTAAGGTTCAATAAGGATGATCAGTTCAAATTCATAAGTATCAAGAAAAGTTAGGGCAGTGAGTGGTCAAGTGACCAATGCTCTTGAATGATGTGTTAGACTACACAAAATATAACTAGGGGTTAAAATAGTTATGCAAAGGTAAACAAGTTCTTTACCCAAATTCAAGGCAAGATTCCTAGATGGTTCAAAAGATAAATGGGATGAGGTCAAGTGGTCACGGTTAAGGCAATCACCATTGACTCAAATTGAGAGGTTGTTTGAGGCTCCAACATAGGTGAAACAAGGGGACACAAATGAATAACACTTAAAGAAATGTTTTCGAGATCAATTTGCTACAATCAGATCTTGACAAAAGAGATATAAAGTGATGGGTAGCCAAAGTAGATATTCGACCTGAAGTTACGTCGGCCTAACGCACTTAAAATCAAACATCCAAGCCCACTTCCCTAGTACAGTTCTAAGAGTGTGCAAAGGATTCTCAAAATTACTGCAACTTAATGTGGAATCAAGATCGTGAGAAGATGAATGATGGCATAGAATTTTATCAATATCAAATGTTCAGATTGACAAAAAAATTGATTTTAAGTTCAAAGAATGAAAAGTTAGTTCAAGGATGATGAGTCGAATCAATGCAAATACTGGTCATCATCTAGGCATTACTTACCAATTGAAAACTGAAAGACGAGAACACATTATAGGACTTGAATTTCTGATAGGGCCATAGATAAGACTTGGGTGTAAAGGTTATCCACGAACGGCACTTAACTGTGTTATGAGAATTCAAGTACAATTTGATAATTATTGTCTTGCAACGGGTATATGATTCTAAAAGGAAGGATATGCGAAGAATGTTAACTAAATACAATCAAAAGTTGACACAAAATGTTTGGGGCAAATGAGAAAGGAATCATAAGGATGATGTTATGAACTCCTAATGGTGGTTCCTGATGCAATACTTGAAGCTGTTCTTAGTGTGTACTCTCGTCTACCCCCCTTAAAAGGAAATAACTCGCCGTGTGGATCTCTACTCTTCGATCTTGATGTCTTTATTCGTTTTTTGCATGTAGATTCCCTCCTGTTTTCGAACCCAATGGCATTCTAACATGACCAACTATATAACTTAGACACAACAAATTTTAGTTCGTATAAGTTATAGATGATAGCAATAATTAATAAAACGTTTTCTACAAGGTCTATACACAATAGAACACATGGTTTTAACCCAAGGCTTGAAGGTTCACTAAACCTAAACTCTGATACCATTCTATAATGCCTCGACTTTCAGGAATGTTAGGACATAAATATATGTATAATAAGGATTATACTAGCGGATTCATTCAGAATTAAATAAAGTACTACAATAAAAATTACCAAAGTTCCCTCATCGTCAACCATAAGATAATACTTATTATAGTCATCCATCAAAATGTTTTAAGGAAAGAGACAGAAAACTAACTAAAATTATAACGCAAAAGCGACAAAAGGATAGAATTAAATATTTCTTCAAGTGGATCCAAAATCCCGCGGCTCCTAGTAGTCGCCATGTTCAGCAAAACCTTATTCACTTTGGAGTTCTTCCTCACCTGCGGCATAACACCGTGGGCCGAAGCCTATAAGAAAACTCTAGAATATACTACTAATCTAACTTATCACATAATCCAGCTAAATCAATGACCCGTAGTACAATTTATCATGCAGTCAACATTTTAAATGGCAATTAAACAGAGTTCGCTAAATTTTCATAGAATATGATAAGGAATGGTATGCATGAGAACGACTAGACAATCGACCACAACCAACCAACAGAATTCCCTGCTAAGAATTCAAAGAGTAGACTTATTGGACAAATTGAATACTAAAGCCATCAATAGACCTCGTTGTAAAAGATAACCACTTCACTTGATTACATACCGCAACTATTTTATACAACCACAACAGTGTGGGGTCCAGTGCCAACCATGGACCTTATCTGGCAGTGCCCAGCTTAAGGAATCTTGATGCTTTTACTAGGTTCAACCCAAAGTCTAAGGATATAGAGAAAAACTAGAGACGTACCCTTGGTGTCTAACAGGGTTTCACCTTCCAAAGTTATAAAATTTATGCCGAGAACGCACCCATGATGTTTAATAGGAAAATATTCCAAAATCTTACAATTTAGCCATCAGAGATGTCTTAGGCCAAGAAATAGAGATATAATCGACTCCAGAGTGACATACCCACTGACCATGTTACAGGTACCACTCACAATGCACAAGATATAACTCGTATGACCTATGCTGTTCCAAGTTGTAACAACTACAATGCTCATGCTACAACCAACTTAAGGCATAAAGTACAACCATTTTAAGCATAAGGTGCAACTACTTTAGCATGATGTATAATCATTTATGCACATGGTACAATCAATTTTATGCACATGGTACAATCAATTTTAAGCATAAGGTACAACCACTATTACACATAAGGTACAACAATTATTACGCCCAAGGTACAATTATCATGATACCTAACTGGTTAAAAGCATACTTTAAATCTAAGTGAATTTTCTTAAAATTTAGCATTTTTAACCTAATTTGCTAAGCATGTTGGGGTATTAAATTAACTTCAAACTTTTTGATTTTTGGATATATATATATATATATATGTTGTGAGACCCTGACCCTTATCTTTTAGGTTATTTATATATTTGATGTGTTTCCTTCAATATATGAATAACATCTATGCATGGTTTATGCTTTACAGTTATAGAACAGCATGTATAAATGTGTTACACATTTTTCGAGATTTGGTAGAGGCTTGTTTGGATCTTAGAAACCTGTTTTTGCCTTGGAAACGTCGGAAAGCACATTGTTCTGGGGTTCGATCGACTGGAGGGCCTGGTTCAGTCGACTGAACCAAAATTTTTGGCGAGTTTATAAATATCCTAGTGGGCTGAGATATTTTCATTTACTTGCTTCCAGGCTAAGTTAACCCTTTTTCTCTACCTTCTCTCTAGCTTTGAGGGCCCGGGGGTTGATTTTTTGTTCGATCCTTTGTGGATCTTTGCTATCGAGGCCGAGGGCTTCGCATCCATCCGATCGGATTCTCATTTTGACGCCGTTCAGTTTTGAAACGTCGAGTTCTTGACTCTTCGAGATAGAATTCTAGACCCTACTGCTGTATAAAGTTATTTTGTGTAATTATACGTGTTTTCACCGAGTAGAAAATACATCAAATGCTATTTTCATGTTTAAACCTTGCTTTTTGGGTAAAAGTGAATTTTTACGCCTTTCTCGGTTTATTTCATGATATGGGTATGTTGATATCTGTAGTTTTCAAATGGAGGTTTAAAAACGAGGTGTTTTGGGAAAATAGTAAAAAACGTGCTTTTGGAGGTTTAAAGCAAACCCGCGGGGTTGAGTCACAACACTTAAACATTTTGCTGGAAATGGTTTTTGATCTCCATGGTTGATGGATTGGATCATTTTATACATTTGTTGTATAAATGCTTTGTGGGTTTTTAAATGTTATCCATAGATGTACCGTGACATAGTGTGTGTGGTTGCATGTGGGCCTATAGTGCTCCTCGGTGAAAGTCCAAAAATATGCACAGTGTAGGTGCTCTGTACCTTCGGGTTAATCCCCATAAATTGAGTCGGTTGCCTCCATGAATGGCGATGTGTGAGTGCTCTAGACCCTTCGGTTATATGCCCGTAAATTGAGTCGGTTGCCTCCGTTAATGGCGTTACTGTTGTAACTCCATATAGAACTTGTCATTACTATGCCAGTCTGTGTGACTTGGGTAATGGGCAGAGTCAATAGTTGTTACCTTTGTCTATGTGACTTAATGGGCAGGAGTCAATAGTTGTTACCTTTGTCTGTGTGACAGAGTCGGTACATAGGATTTCATTTACATCTTTCTCCTCGGCTGTGTAACCCGAGTGGAGCATACTGTTTTATTACTGCTTTCCGTTAACTGTGGTATGATATCTGTTAGGATGATATGCATAGTTTAAAGGATAAAAACTTGTGATTTTGAAATAGAAAACCCTTTTTTGGCTCGGATGGTTAACCCTGTATGCTTATAATTGCATAGCCTGCTTTATAGCTTTATTATCTTTTTCTATTGGGCTTCAGCTCACAGTGTGGAATTTTGCTGTAAAATCTTTCTAGGTGAGCATGTAGAGTTGACCTAGTTGCAGAGGTGATGGAAGACTTGCTGTAGTTTTTTCTTTTATTTCTACATGTACTTTTACATGTAACGCTTATGATGGCTGGTTTTATACGCCTTTAGGCGATATGCTTATTCATGTATGAGATGCATGTTTTCAGTTTATGAGAGTTGAACTGTGAAAAATTTTATCCAAATGATGTTTATTTTTTAGTTGAGGGTTTTCCAACTGCAAATTTTATTTTCTCAAACTGTCGTTCGGGTGAGCATTCACGTGACCCTGATGTTGGGACGTGACAACTTGGTATCAGAGCTCTGGGTTCGAATACTTATGAGTCATGGAAAAGAGGGTACATCACCTTGTGAGGATGTATGTGTGCTTGGTTGCAAGTGTTACAGCATTTTTCTAACATAGCATGATAGCTTGTGAAGTATACGTGGGTATGGAGGTTGGGCCTTAGGATTGATTAGTCTTGCCTTCGGGCGTTTGGATTAACACACTTGGGAGCCATGTTAGAGACGCGTTTTGCGGACGTGATTTCTCACAAAGAATCTGAGTAGGTTGTTCAGAGTGACGAGTCTTTTTTGTTGGTTCTTCTCGGTATGTGAGATGTGATGACATGATATTAAGTGGTTGTGTTAGCATGCTTATCTGTCTTTTACGTTAGCAATAACATGTAGTACGGATGCTGACCCTGTTATGTTTCTTTCGTATAGAGTTATGTCCACGCGGGGAGGATGAGGCCGAGGTCGAGGCCGTGTCCATGGTTCTAGCCGAAGGGACGTTCCACTCCCAGATATTAGGGAGGCTAATGCACCCCAAGGACCTGCTGACGGAGATCTGTTGCGTGAGATGGTCAGCTCCATCCAGCAACTGGCTGAGGCCTCTAGGGGGAGAGAGACCATACCTGAGCCGAGGGCGACGGTTGCGATGTATGAGTTTCACCGTCTGGACCCTCCTACCTTTTCTGGGGATCCCAATCCCACAGTTGCCACAAAATGGCTAGAGCTGGTTACCAGGATCCTTGATACTCTACAGATTGAGGAAGATGATTTGTGGGTTTCATTTGCTGCTTTTCAGCTGAGGGGGAGTGCGCATATGTGGTGGAAGTTCGCCAGGACTACAGTTGCGGGCACTTGGGAGGCATTCACGAAGGTATTTCTGGAGAAATACTTTCCAGCGACTCTGAGGGATCGTTACAGAGAGGATTTCCTCTTCTTGACTTAGGGGACGATGTCTTTGGTTGACTATGAGGCTGAGTTTACTAGCTTATCCAGATTTGCACAGAAGATTGTACCTACTGATGAGTTCCGTGCGAAGCGGTTCGAGAGGGGTTTGAGACCCGCTATCCGAGACAAAGTGTCCGCACTCAGGCTGTAGGTTTTTACAGAGTTAGTGAAGACCTCCATGAAGGTGGATGATACTCTGAATGAGATGCGCCGAGATAGAGACAGTCGGGGACAGCAAGGTGGGGGATGATCACAGGATCAGGGGCGTAGGGAGAACAAGCGTCGACGGGCATCTGGTCAGAGTTTCTATCCAGTGGGGTCGTATCAGCCACAGTCTTCTGCATCCACAACTCCCGTAGCCTCAATGAGACGATCTGATCAGAGAGAGCTTGTTTTTTATAGATGCAGACAACCAGGGCATCATGCGACAGAGTACCAGAGTCCAACGCCTGTTCAGACACAGTCGCAGTCACAGACGCGGGAGAGGGAGTCTATGGTATGTTTTGAGTGTGGCAAGTCTGGGCACATCCGGAGGGACTGCCCCAGAGGAGGGAGCATTCAGAGCACAGCGGGAGCACCAGCTGTTCCATTAGGCCAGGGAAGACAGATGTACTCACAGCCTAGAGCTCAGACGTCCCGTTTTGTAGAGGGAGGAGCTTCAGTATAGTCGGGTCGACAGTCTATAGTTTAGGGCCACAATGGACCAGCCAAGGCATATGTTCTTGCATATCCTAGTTCATCTAGAGCACCGGTCGAGCCTGATGCTGCTGCTACCACCTCCATGATCAGAGGTACTCTTCTAGTCTTCAGATCATGGGCTAGTGTTCTTATCGACACTGGAGCATCACATTCGTTTATATCTTCTGCTTTCGCATCTGCATTGGGGTTGCAAATGGACAAGTTGGGTAGTACCTTGAGTCTTGTCTGTAGATCCTGTGTTTTGGAGGTTGCCGATCGTTGTTTAGAGTTTGACTTTATCATTCTAGACATGACGGCGTTTGATGTCATCCTAGGGATGGATTGACTTATCACCTATCGTGCCTTTATCGATTACGATCGACGGAGGGTAACGATTTTCACACCGACGGGAGATTATTTCTGTTTTGTGGGAGACCAGGATGAAGGTTTGATATCTTTGCCCAGTGCTGTGCGGGAACCAGGGTAACCTGGGTTTCCTCTTTGCAGCTCTCATGTTAGATGAGGAGGTTGGGGTTCGAGGAGAGTTACCTCCGGTGGTGTGAGACTATCCGAATGTCTTTTTTGATGATCTATTTGAGTTGCCACCGAGCCGTGAGGTAGAGTTCTCTATTGATCTAGCCCCTGGAGTAGCTCTCATATCTATGCCATCCTATCATTTTGCACCTACTGAGTTGCGTGAACTCAAGGTACAACTGCAGGAGTTGCTAGACAGGGGGTTTATACGCCCGAGTACTTCGCCGTGGGGAGTTCCTGCTCTTTTTACAAAGAAAAAGGATGGATCTTTGTGTTTGTGTATAGATTATCGAAAGCTGAATCAAGTAACAACGAAGAACAAGTATCCGATGTCGAGGATAGACGACTTGTTTGATCAGCTGAAGGGTTCCAGTTGCTTCTCGAAGATTGACTTGAGATCAGGATATCATCAGTTGAGGATTAGGGACGAGGACATAGTGAAGACTGCTTTTCGGACTCACTATGGTCACTACGAGTTTCTGGTTATGCCGTTCGATCTGACGAACGTTCCTGCTACGTTCATGAGTTTGATGAACTGGATCTTCCATCCTTATTTGGACAGTTTTGTAGTGGTGTTTGTGGATGATATTCTGATATATTCACCCACTAGAGAGGCACACGAGGATCACTTGCGTATCGTTCTGTAGCTTCTGAGAGAACATCGCTTGTATGCAAAGTTTGAGAAGTGCTAGTTCTGGATATCGGAGGTGAGATTTTTGGGACACGTAGTGTCGACAAACAGAGTAGCTATGAATTCGTCAAAGACTGATGCTGTGACCGGTTGGGAGTGACCGAAGAGCATCTTTGAGATCCGTAGTTTTTTGGGTTTAGCAGGCTAATATCGGCGGTTTGTGAAGGACTTTGCTAGACTTGCTACGCCAATGACGCGTCTGACGCGAAAGGGAGTTGTATTTGTTTCGAGTGAGTCTTGCGAGTCAGCATTCCAGGAGATGAAGATGAGATTAACTAGCGTGCCAGTGTTGATTATCCCAAAGTGAGGCTTGGGTTATACTGTGTACTGTGATGCTTCACGTGATGGTCTTGGCTGTGTGTTGATGCAGGGAGGGATGGTTGTAGCCTATGGTTCTTGGCTGTTGAAGACGTATGAGAGGAACTATCCTACACATAACTTGGAGTTGGCAGCCGTGGTCTACGCTTTAAAGACATGGTGTCACTATTTGTATGGTGAGCACTTCGAGGTATTCTCCGATCATAAAAGTTTGAAATACTTGGTTTCGCAGAAGGACCTGAACTTGCGCCAGCGACGATGGATGGAGTTATTAGAGAATTATGATTTTGACTTGCAGTATCATCCTGGGAAAGCCAATGTGGCGGCTGACGCTCTCAGCAGGAGGTCTCATGGATCGTTAGCTTCTATGGCTATATGTGAGTGGGGCATGCTTGGAGAGATTGGGGAGTTTGATCTGTGCCTCAGGAAGACAGCGACGAGTGCTACCTTGTTCTCTGTAGTTTCACGACCTACTTTGATAACACGTGTGTTAGAGCTCCAGCAAATGGACCAAGAGGCTCAGATGATACGAGATCGTGTTGCTAATAGAGAGGATATAGCAGGATGGATTGTCGGTTCTGATCAGAGTTTTAAGTTAGCTAGGAGGTTGTTTGTGCCAGAGTCATGCCGAGCTGATCTTCTACGTGAGTGTCATCATTCTCGTCTTACCGTGCATCCTGGATACACGAAGATGTATCACTAACTACGTCGTCAGTTCTGTTGGATGGGAATGAAGAGAGAAGTGATTCAGTTTATTTCCCAGTGCCTTACCTGTCAAAAGGTAAAGGTGGAACACCAGAGGCCGACAGGATTGCTACAGTCGTTACCTATATCAGAGTGAAAGTGGGAGCATGTCACGATGGACTTTGTGTTAGGACTTCCTCGGTCACCTAGGGGACACGACGCCGTGTGGGTTGTGGTTGATAGGTTGACGAAGTCTGTACACTTTCTCCCAATCCAAGTGAGGGATTTGGTGGATAGACTGAGTCACTTGTATGTTAGAGAGATAGTCCGATTGCATGGAGTGCCAGTGTCCATTGTTTCTGACAGAGACTCGCGCTTCACTTCACACTTTTGGCAGAGTTTGCAGGAGGCCCTGGGGACGAACTTGATGTTCAGTACTGCTTTTCACCCCCAGCCGGATGGCCAGTCAGAGAGGACTATACAGATTTTAGAGGATATGCTGAAAGCTTGTGTCCTTGACTTTAGAGGGTCGTGGGAGGATCATCTACCATTGGTAGAGTTTGCATACAACAATAGCTATCAGTCCAGTATTGTGATGGCACCGTATAAGGCTTTGTATGGTAGATCGTGTAGATCACCCATGTGTTGGACAGATATAGGAGAGAGCACAGTCTTAGGACCCGACATGGTACGGGAGACGACGGAGAAGGTTACAGTGATTCGCCAGTGCCTCGTGACAGCGCAGAGCCGTCAGAAGAGTTATGCAGATCAGAGGAGGCGACCTCTGGAGTTTATAGTGGGAGATCATGTGTTTCTAAGGTCTCACCATGTAGAGGTTTGATGAGATTTGGTCATAGCGGGAAGCTATCACCCCGCTTCATTGGACCATTTGAGGTCCTCAACAGGATTAGTGAGGATGTATACCGTTTAGCTTTGCCACCTCAATTAGCATCTGTGCATAACGTGTTCCACATTTTTATGCTTCGGAGGTACAAGCCTGATCCTTCACATGTGTTGGATTGGGTTGAGCTGCGGGTTAATGAGGATGCCACCTATGAGGAGCGTCTAGTGAGGATTCTTGATACAAAGGAGCAGGTGTTGCGGGGGCGAATGATTGCTTATATCAAGGTCTTATGGCTTCATCGCGGGGTTGAAGAAGCGACCTGGGAGCTCGAGTCTAGAATTGGTGCTAAATATCCAAACCTGTTTACCTCGTGACCTTGTTGCGAATTTCGGGGGCGAAATTCCTTAAGGGGGGAGAGTTGTGAGACCCTGACCCTTATCTTTTAGGTTATTTATATATTTGATATGTTTCCTTTAATATATGAATACCATCTATACATGGTTTATGCTTTACAGTTGTAGAACAGCATGTATAAATGTGTTACAAGCTTTTCGACGTTTAGTAGAGGCTTATTTAGACCTTAGAAACCTGTTTTTGCCTTGAAAACGTCGAAAAACACACTGGTCTGGGGTTCGATCGACTGGAGGGCCTGGTTCAATCTACTGAACTAAAATTTTTGGGTTCGGTCGACCGAACACATTTGTTCGGTCGACTGGGCAGTATGTTTTTGGCGAGTTTATAAATATCCCAGTGGGCTGTGATATTTTCATTTTCTTGCTTCCAGGCTAAGTTAACCCCTTTTCTCTGTCTTCTCTCTAGCTTTGAGGGCCCAAGGATTGGTTTTGTGTTCGATCCTTTGTGGATCCTTGCTATCGGGGCCGAGGGCTTCACATCCACCGGTCGAATTCTCATTCTGACGCCGTTCAGTTTTGAGACGTCGAGTTCTTGACTCTCCGAGGTAGGATTTTAGACCCTACTTCTGTATAAGGGTGTTTTGTGTAATTATACGTATTTTCACCGGTAGAAAATACATTAAATGCTTTTTTCATGTTTAAACTTTGGTTTTTGGGTAAAAGTAAATTTTTACGTCTTTCTTAGTTTATTTCATGATATGGGTATGTTGATATCCGTAGTTTTTAAAAGGAGGTTTAAAAATGAGGTGTTTTGAAAAAATGGTGAAAAACGTACTTTTTAGAGGTTTGGAGCTAACCCGCGGTGTTGAGTTTCAACTCTTAAATATTTTGCTGGAAATGATTTTTGATCTCTATGGTTGATGGATTGGATCATTTTATACATGTGTTGTATAAATGCTTTATGGGTTTTTAAATGTCATCTATAGATGTACCGTGACATAGTGTGTGTGGTTGCATGTGGGCCTGTAGTGCTCATCGGTGAAAGTCCATAAACGTGCGCACGTAGGTGCTCTGTACCTCCGGGTTAATCCCCATAAATTGAGTCGGTTACCTCCGTGAATGGCGATGTGTGGGTGCTCTGGACCCTCGGGTTTCATGCCCGTAAATTGAGCCGGTTGCCTCTGTTAATGGCGTTACTGTTGTAACTCCATATAGAACTTGTCATTACCAAGCCAGTCTGTGTAACTTGGGTCTTGGGTAATGAGCAGGAGTCTATAGTTGTTACCTTTGTCTGTGTGACAGAGTCGGTATATAGGATTTTATTTACATCTTTCTCCTCGACTATGTGACCCGAGTGGAGCATACTGTTTTCTGTTAACTGTGGCATGATATCTGTTAAGATGATATGCGTAGTTTAAATGATGAAAACTTGTGATTTTGAGATAGAAAACCCTTTTTTGGCTCCGGTGATTGAGCCAATATGCTTATAATTGCATAGCCTACTTTACAGCTTTATTGTCTTTTTCTATTAGGTTTCGGCTCATGATGTGGAATTTTGCTATAAAATCTTTTTAGGTGAGCATGTAGAGTTGTCCTAGTTGCAGAGGTGATGGAAGACTTGATGTAGTTTTTCCTTTTGTTTTCACATGTACTTTTACATGTAACGCCTGTGATGGCTGATTTTGTACGCCTTTAGGCGATATGCTTATTCATATATAAGATGCATGTTTTCAGTTTATGAGAGTTGAACTGTGGGAAATTTTATCCAAATGATGTTTATTTTTGAGTTGAGAGTTTTCCAACTGCAAATCTTATTTTCTCAAACTGTCGTTCGGGTAGGCATTCGCGTGACCCTGATGTTGGGGCGTGACATATGTCCCCTAAAACTTCTATGAAGGACACTTGGTGAGGTTCTTAAGAAAACATTCAAGATTTTTTCCTCCTAAGAAAAAGTGTCAAAACATCCTTAAAAACTCCGAAGTGGTGATTTTTATAACAAAAAATAAAGATTATAAAATTTATTTGAGGCACCAAATCAACTTTTTTCTTTCTCAGATTTTTAATGTAACTCGGTCTTGAAATCTACTAAATATCCTACGAAGAACAGATTTGGATTTAAGTACTAATAAAATTAGTTTTTGGTCTCACGAGAAGAAATGACATATTTGATTTTAATTCTCTAAACGAGAACAGAAACTTACAGAGGATGTTTAGCTAATCAAGCCTTAAAAAAACAAGCCCATTTTTGGAAGGTTGTTAGAAAAAATGTTAGCTACAGGTTCGTGAAAAAACCTAAGCTTGGATCTCGTTCTAAAATGGGATTTTTGCTTTCGCAATGAGGACTAGTTTGTATTTTGACATGTTTTGATAAAAAATTACATCTCAAGTTTTACAAGCCCAAATTTGTACAAACCGGTCTAAATAAAAGCTAACTTCAAGATCTAACTCTAGACACAACTAGAATTATTTATGAATTTTCAAAATTGAGTCCAGTAAGTAGCGAAATTAGAACAAGAATGAAATTCAAATATCTAACTTTTATTCCTTCATGTACGGCTTAGATCTAAGTCTATTTTTTGATACGAAACATGTATAACTTATAAAATAAGAACTCCATAAAGTATGTCTAGCAAATGAAACAAATCTCTCAACAAATAGATCATCCAAAATCACAATTTGAAAGAACAACCCATAACAGCCCCCAATCTTGCTTTTAACTTATTTTCTCTTACTTTTTTGATATAGGATCCTTATTTTATCCCCTCTTTTGATTGAGATGGATATAGATTTAAGTAAAAAGAGAGGATTGTAGAGAGTTTAACTTACTTTCAAGATTAAACCTAGGCTTGAGTGACAAAACCTTGGACTTCAATGGAGTGCCTTCCCTCTTGCTCCTTGGTCCTTCTTCTTCGCATCTCTCTCTCAAGAACACTTAGAGAAAAAATCTAAATATAACTCTCCCAATTCCTCCCTCTTGGCCCAAAATTAGAAGGGGCGGGAAAGAGTGTCTTATATAGAGTTTTAGGTTGGTGAATTATGGAGGAGGTTATAAGTATGTGAATTATGGAGGAATTATGAGTATGTGAATTATGGAGGTTATGAGTATGTAAATTATGGAGGGAGGTTACGAGTATGTTGAGGTATTATTATTATTATTATATTGACTTAAATTATTATTGTTATATATTAACCTTGATGAGGTGAATTAAATTATTTTATATATA
>JAULJZ010153912.1:0-29220 GCA_032270985.1 Heliamphora pulchella
AAGATACTCCTCAATCCATCTCTATAACAAATCCTAACAAAATACAACAAAGAATGAGTCAAAAAGGCATCGTAGGAGTGATTTAAGGACTGTTTATGTATGAGTAAGCTTTTTATGTATTTGCATGTGTTTATTCTTGAGTTTTATGGCCTAAGCATGTTCATGAGTTTTGGTTTATGTGAGCTTGTAATATGCATGCAAAGAAAACATGTCAAAAATGTACACAACATAGGCTAAGCAATCAAAACCCTAAGTAACCTAATTTTCTAGACTTACTTTCTGCCACCAACTTTAAAACACCATAACTAAATGAAGAAAAATGGTATTAAAGTGATTTGTGTGTCCAAATTCAAATTGTTGAGTTTGATTTCAAACAAAATTGGTTTGAAGTCATTTCGCTAGGTAGAACTCAAGATATCTCATTTTTTCTAAAGAGTGTCAGATCTTGACCACTCTGTGTTGCAGACCTAAATACCCTACGTTAGAGTGAGAACCGAGCTTAGGAAAAAACAAAAAACTTGTAGAGGGAATTTTTATCTTTCTGTCCACCAAAAATGAGCCAAAACATATAAAGTCTTGATAGGTCAAAACACTTCCCAAAGTCTCTGTCAAGGTTCAGTGACTAACAGACCTATCTGTTACACCTTTTTGTGAGACTTAAAACCTAATTTGTTTGACGCCAAATCCAAAAGTAGTAAACATTAACGTTGTAGCTAACATATTAAACTAGTTACTGATCAAAATTCATCCCAAAATACCTTTGGATGATACCCCTAAGGTTTTAAACATTCTCTGTCAAAAACACACTCTGCAGACCCTTTTAAGGCTGACTGAACCCATTTTATAAAATGGACAAAATCTCAAATTTTTTCCAAATAACTTTTCCTAACTCAAAATATGAAATTTGTAGGCAACACCTTAAGCTAGAACCCCACCAACAATCAGAGCCATAGACCTTGAATTGATGGCCCAAAATAGTGGCTGATAGAAGCTCAATTCCTATGTATTCCTCTGTAAATTGCTGAGCTATTTTTACTTAAATAAAATAAATGACATTTTTACTTTAGGGAACTGATCTTAGTGATAAACATAAAAATTATAGAAAATATTTTTATCTAATTGGTGTTAAAATTTCATAAATTAAATCAATACTTAGGTACCACAAAACGCTGTCGCAACTTTAAACTAGCAATTTAAACTTGTACCTAAAATTGGCTAAGTGCTCGAATGGTGTGTTACTTATGAGACTTGAGTATGTGAATTTTATATGAAATTTGTGAGTAATTAGTGCATGAAAATAAGGGTTCTGATGAAATAAACTCATACCAATTGTTCGATCCTATATCGCTTAAATTGTAGATATGCTTTGCATGATTGTACTTGATACTTTAACAAGTATACCATGTGCCCTGATTAATTGTACACGGGAAGTATGTTGCACACCATGAACATTCACACATTACATCTAGAATTACCGGAGTCCCTTCGTATCTTTCAAATTTGGGTTGGGTTATATGAAAATCGTCGCTTTTGTGGTTTTTGAATCTAGGGCGTCCATGATTGCCAATGATTTGGGAAGTTGTTATAATGAATAAGGGGTTTATTATGAAAAACGGGTTAAGGCACCATGAGTTCATCGCTAGCCTTTTATTTCGGTAATTTAGACTTTGGGTTGATGCCAAAGGATCATTCTTGTGCTTAAGATGGGTTTTGTGCGCAAGTAATTTGGCCATAGAACTTGGAATAAGGATGGACGGGTTGTAATAAGGATGAAACTGGCTTCCCCACGCCGTTGCCATTAAGTAAAACGGCTGAGGCATGAAGCCAAGGCTAGCGTTTACCTTTCGCAACGAGGCAAGAAGATGTTTAGCGGTCAAATTCCCATCAAGTCTACTCTGTAATTCCCAGCGTGAAATTCATGATACTGTTCTAAAAGTGCTTGGGATTGGGCATTTGCATTGCATCCATCAGCATCACGCACTCACATTTCTTTCTTATATGTGCTCATCCCGTTAAAAATGATAATTTGCCTATATCTCTGCTCTCTTAACTTTCCATTGAGTGTTATACGATATGTATTGTAGAATATCTTATCGTGAATTTGTTAGACGGTTTATGGAATTTGCTTCTAGGCTTCGGCTCATGGTATTTATGCCACAGGTGAAGTAAAAGAACGTTTCAAGGAAGGCGCGTTTGTTCAGGAAGGAGACTATGAAAAAGGGGGAGTGTGGCAGGAGTAGGATAACCCCAACGACGCAGTTTGAAGACATAGACTATTTACTTTTGACCTTTTTTTCAGTTTTCCTCGGACATAATGTAAATTTTGTTAAGCTTTCTGGATGGCTGTACTTATTAGTATTTTGAAAAATCGCTAAACCATTAATGATGTAATAGTTACCTTAAGTATTTATGAACATTCGGCTAGAATATGCCCCTTATTTATAGTTACATATGTCCCGACATACCCGAAAAATGGGGTGTTACACTATTTGTTCTGCCTTTTGAGAAATACTAGGCATAGTTTTTCTAGTACCGGGTCTGGTTGTAATGAAAATATCTGTCTTTTGACTTTTTCACACCAGTTCGTGGCCCACTAACTACCCTGAAAACTGTGTCTCTCTGTTTCTAAAACTTTTTCTTCTTCATGCCTTTCAGCTCAGAGGAATAATTTTTTTCAAAAACAAACACATTTTCTGGCATTGAAGAAATATCATTTGTAGTTAAAGCTATATCCAAGTTACATTTCTAATCAACTAAATTGAGTCTCGTTAGTTTATTTTTTTTTTAGTATTAAAGCGAGTGGGTTGAATGTCATTTTAATTTTCAGAATCACATAATTAAAAAAAATCGTTAATTATGATGAACAAAATTTTGAATTTATTTTAATTTGGTTCCCTCTACCATTTTAAAATTAATTCGCCAGCAGCCTGCCAATCTGAGAATAACATGTCTCGATGGGAGGACGTCTACTATCCTTTATAAAACCAGACAAGCCAATTCTTTTTAATTTTACTATCTAGGCAACTAACGCTGCCAAGTAAAATTAAATAGCTGACATAGTTTCGGTCTAGTATATAATAGCAGTGATTCAGATGGAGAAGATACTATTATATACAGCTAAGTGTTAACCATCACCTAATCCCAAATTAATTACTTCGCATTGAACTTTTCAGATGAAGAAGTGATCCACACTAATAATGATCCAGAATTATCTCTAAATGAGATTTGTACTATCGATACTGCAATTAATCTGTTCAAAGGGGAGGAAGGCCTTACTGCCGACATGTAGGGTTTAATTGCATCGTTTGCAAACTGGTGAAGAGACCGCGGTATTTATCTATGAATAAATTCTCTCCCACTTAGATTTTTAAAATATTTTTTAGGGTTATAAAAATTCGTTTAATTAATATAAATTTATTAATTTTGAAAAATATATGATCTGAAATAATCAAGCATCTTTCCATGTACACGAATCCAAATTTTCTGGTTTATCAAATAATCTTTTCATGTTTAAATGCGTAGAAATAAAATTTAATAAATGCATAATTTTTCTCTAATTTTTTAGCTAAGGTAGTGATTAAAGGCATTTATTTATTTTATTTTTCGTTCCACATTTTTAAAAAAATAATAATTTATTTCAATTAAATATTTTTCTATTTAATTAATTCAAAATCTAAAATAAATTCCCACGTTATTCCAAGATATCTGATTTTTAAAAAAAAATTATTTTAAACGTGATATTTTGTAAAAAATAAAATATCTAAAAAAATTTTATTTAATTAAAATTAATTAATTAAAAAAAACTTAATTTTATTTTCTATTACAAAATATTTTAATTAAAACTGAATTTTTGAATTAATTAAATTAACAGGATAAATAAAATAGATATGCAATCATCCACGCAGTATATATATATAAACATGATATACATATATCCCGATTTTATGATACAAGTGAAACACTGAAGTGTTTCAGTCTCCCTTAGAGAGAGTCATTGTTTCAATCCATGTTCGCCTTTGATTTATTGTTCTGATTGCATCAAGCTTTGATACTATCTAATATATACTGATATATCATATCAGTCTCGTATACATCAAAAAATCAACATAAAGCAACCCCGAGAGAGAGAAACCACAAGGCCACCACTAGCCAATGCCGGCGCCGCCTTGCCGCCGCCTTCAAGCGGCTCTTACCGCCTCATCCGGGCTCCGTTTTCGACGAGTTTTATATTGTTTGAAATCTCTCAAAATATGAGATTTTTCTATCAAAAAATCTACTGGAAACATTCCTAAAAAATCGCCAGAAAATTGTTCGAACCTCAAAAAATACCGCTGTTCGCAATAGCACAGTGCAGCCAACTTCTTGGGGCTTTTTCAACCTCTTTCCGAACTCAATTTTTGATGTACTTTATATCAAAAGAAAGCTCTCAAAAAGTACTATTTTTTTATAAAAAAGTTTCTTGAAAACAGCCTAGAAAACTATCGAAAAACTATCTGGAAGCTGCTGCTGTAGCTCCGCTGCCTCTAGAAAAAACCACTGCTGTTTTTTTATTTTTTTAATGCATTGTTTGGCCCAATTTCTTTCTGGTTTTTGACAGTATTTTGAGGTATGTTTTACTGCTATTTTATGGTTAAGAAACTTCACAAAAAATAGTCCCAAAAATGGTTCAAAATTTGATAAAAACCGCACCAGAACCAAGTTGTTTTGGTGATTTTTTATTGCTATTTTTGACTTGTTTTTTATGCTATTTTTTATACATAAATACTGTAGAAGAACTCACCGAAAAAAACCATTTAAAACCATTAAAATCTTACCACGATCTGTGGCCCGTTAAAATCCAAAGCACTGTTGGTGCCGCCTCCGTTATTTGTGTTCTTGAACTTGTTCAACTTATTCTTAAATAATCTAAACAGATATTTAAAAATATAAAACTAGCTATTACATCGATCCTATGTTCCGAAGGCTCACATTCATTCTATCATGGTCAGCCATCGTGATTAAAAACAATAATTATCATCCACGCATTCAATTAAACATGAAAATAAAATATGATCATAAAATCGGGATTTGAATGTCTGCAAAATAAAGTTAGCAATAGTTCTAAAACTACTCAGCCCCGATAATCGAAAATAAAAAATAAAACGATTCTGATACCAATTGTTGGGGACAAGACTGCCAAGATCTTTATTTTTACAAATGATTAACGAAAAAACTTAACTGGATGGGCAATCGCCAAAACGGGCTCTAGATAAGAATTTTGATAATAAACGATCAAAATAAAACCCGTGCACCTGAAGTTAGTTTGGATAAATACCTGTTTACCGGTCGAATCTTCAACTACGATTTGAATCCGAGTTGAAACTCTTGTCAAATCTTCTACTGTATTCTCTTATGCGATTTTCGAATATAGTGTGGGCTATAATCATCCGAGAACTCGTACCAGCAGAACCAGAACCGCTTTAATCTTAGAAGACAAGTTGTGAAACTAGTTCAGTCTACGTGCATATTTATAAGGCTACAATAGGGATATGAGGAGTAATTATTAGTAAGATTTCTAGTGGAACACAGACACCTATCAGCGATTTTTGCAATTATGAAAAATTAGCAGCAGTTTCTATAATTTTCATAAAATACTGACTTATAGTTCACACAACTAAAAAACTATAATTGCGCTATGACCCATAATCTCAAGATCTTCTTGCATTGAGCTCCTATTATTAAATGTTTACTATTTCTCCAAACGTTAAGATTTTCGATACCCGCCAATTAAATTTAATTACTAACAATTTAATATAATCGATAGCTTGATATTTTTTAAGCCCTTCTGCTTAACTTATTTGACCGCCGCATAATTAAATCCACTTGTAGAGTTTGACCAGGTCAAAACTTATAAGCTTCTTCAAGGGGATATCATCAATCTTGAGCTTTCGGGACGTGAATTCCATCAATAATTAATATTTTTCATATAAATAATACCGCTATTTAACTCACCGAGAATATAGACCCATATAAGATCGCACCTTCTAATTAATCAAAACAACGAATATTAAATATGCATAAATCAATAATTATTTTAGGATTAAGAGGATAAGCACTATTAATAATAATCTTGGGGTTTGAATTAATTTATATAATCACTATAAAATTAATTACTCTAAATGTCCTGTTCAATACACACAAAGTGTACTAAGGTAAAGAGTCAGAATAATAAATGACGCTATTATCTGTTTTTCATAATCAATACAGGCCTACTAAAACTCTGTGCTACAGTGTATCGATAGTATGTTCATTTCCATCTAAACTGTGAGCATAAAATTTATATTCTGCAAGAACCTAAAATCTAATCTTTTTTGTGCAAGTCGTACTCTACACACTAGATTAAATAATATACAGAATATTAGACATCCATGCATAACATTAAAAAAATGATACACATACATTGCTCATAAAGATTCTCACAAAATAGAAAATTAATTTTATTAAAATAAAATTAATTACTAAAAATATAGTTTTCAGTATACCAATCCTAACACATCCTAGTCCTTAATGTGGGACGGTTGACCCGTATAAGGGTGACTGATAAAAACTGGGTGGCATGCCCCTACGCAGCTGCCATTGAGTAAAACGGTTGACGCATGTAGCCAAGGCGAGCGTTTACCTTTCGCAACGAGGCTAGGATAGGTTAGGTGATCAATATACCATCAAGTGTACTCTATAATTCCGGGCATGAAATTCATGATATTGTTTCGATTGTATGTCGGGTTGGGTAGCTCATTGCATTCATCTACATGACGCACTCGCACCACTGTTTTTATATGTGCTTGCCCTGCTAAAAATGATAAATTGTCTATCTCTTTGCTCATTAAATTTGTATTGGGTATTATACGATATGTATAGTAGGATATTTTGTTGTGAGTTTATTAGACGATTTAGGAAATTTGCTTCTGTGCTCCGGCTCATGGCATTCAGGCCACAGGTGAAGAAGAAGAACAGTTTGAGGAAAGCACGTTCATTGAGAAAGGAGACTTTGAAGAAGGGAGAGAGTGGCAGGAGTCAGCTAACCCCAACAACGTAGCTTGAAGATGAAGAATCTTTACTTTTTGATCTTTTTGTTCAGTTTTTCACGGGCATAATGTAACTTTTGTTAAGTTTTCTGAATGACTGTAATCATTAAGTACATTGGACAAATTCTGAACCGCTAATGATATTGTAATTATCATATGTAATATAAATGGTCGACTAGAATATTTTCCATATTTATAGTTACGTATGTCCTAACGTGCCCGAAGGACGGGGCGTCATGCTGGGTGCGTTCCCGGTATTTGAAATGATTTTGGTTTATACACCCTGGATGCGTCCCCTGTGTTTTAAATAATTTTGGCTTATACACCCTGGGTGCGTTCTCGGTGTTTGAAATGGTTTATAGATATTGTTGGGCACCATGGGTTCGTCACTAGCATTCAAATTTCGATAGCTTGAACTTTGGGGTTGACACCGGCGAAGGCATCACGAGTCTTGAGGTGGAATAAACCGCTTGAGATGAATTCCCCTTGTACACCCTAAGTGCGTCCCCGATGTTACAGATTTGGTTTATACATCCTGGGTGCGTTCCCGATGTTTCAAATGGTTTATTAAATTCCTGGTGATTCCCAGTGTGGAATTTCTATTATAATTTGGGTGTATGTTGGGTTGGGCATCTGCCTTACATACACGACATCTCATATGCACATATTTATTGACTTATCTGCTGTCCTATTATAAATTTGTCTGTCTCCTTGACTATAAACTACACTGGGTGTTATATGGTATGCGTCGTGATGAATTTTGTGTCACGAGATTGGTTATAAGGTTAGAGTGTTTTGCTTCTGAGCCTTGGCTCATGGCATTCGTTCCACAATTGAGAAAGAGTTCTTGGAGGAAGTCATCCCAGAGGTAGAAGAAGTGTTTGAAGAACATGGTGAGTTTCAAGAGTACGTGGATCCTACTAATGCATTTTAAGGAGTCAGGACTTCTGCTTTTGTTCTTCTATTTAGTTCTCTCGTGCTTAGTGTAATTTTTGAAATTTCTTAGTGAAACTGTAATAGTTATGTACTTTTGGACGGTTCAAAACTCTTTTATAATTTAATAACTAACGCATGTAAATATGAATGAATAGCTAGAATATTTTTTTATTTATATTTATATATGTCCCGACGTGTCCGGAGGACAGGGCGTCACACTGGCATTCGATCTAAAAAATTTAAACTATCACGATCAACCCTCGTGATTAAAAAATTAATTATAATCATCATCCAAATCATTCAATCAAACATGAAAAAAAGATGATCGTAAAACAAGGATTAGAACGCCTGCAAAACAAAATTAATACAATTCTAAATCTACCCAGCCACTCAATAAACAATAAATAAAAAATAAAACGGCTCTGATACCAATTGTTAGAGGCAAAACTACTAAGATCATTGTTTTCGTAAATAATTTTTCGATAAAAATAACTGGACAAGCAATCATTGAAATGGGCTCCAGATAAAACTTTTTTATATCGAACGATCAAAATAAAACTCGTACCACCACAGTTAATTTAAAAGAATGCCTTTTTGGTCTATTCTCCAACTACGAATTTGATTCCCAAGTTGAAGCTCCTATCAGACCTTCTACTATATTCTCTTATAAGATTCCCAAACGTAGTGTGGGCTACGATCCTTCAAAAATGCATACCGGTAGAATCTGGTCAATCATAGTCTTGAAGACAAGTTATGATTTTGGTTCATCCTACCCGCATATTTATAGAGCTATAGCAAGGGCTTGTGGAGTAATTATGACAAATACTTCTAGTGTAATCTAAATATGTATCCAGTAATTTCTATAATTACGGAAACCTTTTAGCGGTATCTGTAATTATAAAAATTCTGCAGCGATTTTTACAATTTTTATAAAACACTAAATTATATTTCACATTACAAAAGAACTATAACTGCATTCTAAGCTATAATCTCAAGACAATTTTGCATTGAGCTCTTATTATTAAATACTTAACTCATCTCCCCACGTTAAGATTCTCGATACCTATTAATTAAATTTAATTACAGACAATTTTAATTTAATCAGAATCTTTAAATTCCTTATGTACTTCCGCTTAACTTATCTGACTGCCAGATAATAAAATCCACCTACAAGATTTGGTCCCGTCAAAATTTATAACTTTTCTTAAGGGGGTATCGTCAATTCCAAATTATCGAGACATGTATTCTATTAATAATTAATATTCACCATCTAATTAATACTGCTATTCAACTCATCGAGAATATAAACCCATGTAAGATCGCACCCTCTAATGAATCAAAACAACAAGTATTAAATATACGTAAATAATTAATTATTTCAGAAATAAGAGTATAAGTACTCTCATAATAACTTTGGGTGTAAATAAATTTATATTGTCAATATAAAATTAATTACCCTAATGTGTATCGTTCAATACACACAAAATATACTAGTATACAGAGTCGGAACAATAGGCGATACTATTATTTGTTCCTCGTAACCAAGACAGACCTACTAAAATTCTGTGTTATAGTCGATCGATGGTATGTCCATTTCATGTAAATTATGAACAAATATTTATATTTTGTAAAAATCTAAAATTTGATTTTCTGTGTGCAAATCGTACTCTACACACCAGATTAAATATTGTACAAAATAAAGGACATCCATACATAACATTGAAAAATAATATGCATACATTGTTCTTTAAGATTCTCATAAAATAAAAAATTATTATTATTAAAATAAAATTAAATACTAAAACCAAATAAATTTATGATTTTCAGTATACAACCCTAACAGATCACGTTTCAGCACTTGAACTGAATCTGAAGACTAACACGGCAGAAAATCGGCAACCTTTTTCTCCACACAAATCTTCCACTGTATTCTCGAATACCGAAGACACGAACAAAGTGTAGGCTTTGATCCTTCGTACTTCAAACCCTATCTGGCAGCCTTCTTATTTTTCTTTGGTTCTCACAGATATGTGAAAACTCTAAGAAGAATGAATAAATATTGTAATTAGTGGCCAGGGTTATAACAATGTATAAAAAGGCTAAACATGGACCTAAGAAGTAAATAAGACGCAGGCTTCCAATATAATTAGGAAAATTCACTTCAACGCAGAAGCAATTTTCTAAAAACATAAATTAGAAAATTATATATCACTAAAGAATTGTAATTGCACTCATGGTCTTATTTTCAAAATGATTATTCGAGTTCCTATTATTAAATACTTATTATTCTCCTCACATTAAGATTATAAATTCCCGTCGATTAAATTAAATTACTAACAATTATATTTAATCGACCTCTTTAATAATTTTTTAAGATCTTCCGCTTAACTTATTTTATATACTAGATTATAAAATTCACATGCAAGGTTTGACACGATCAAAATTTAAAAGTTTTCTTAAGAGAGTATCATCAATCCTTATTCGAGATATAAATTCTGTTAATAATTAATATCCATCATATATTTAACATCGTTATCCAACTCACTGGGATTGTAGGCCCGTAAAAGATCGTACCCTTTAATAAATCAAAATAACGAACAATAAATATACATATCTAATAATTATTTCGAAATTAAGAGTATAAGCACTTATAAGAACCATGGAGTGTAAATTAATTAATATAATCAGTATAAAATTAATTGTCCTAATGCGATTCTGTTAATACACACAAAATGTATTAATATAATGAGTCGAAACAATTGTTGAAACTATTACTATTTTTCATAATTAAAATAGATCTACTAAAATACTGTACTGCAGGCATACCGATGGTATATTCAATTCTATCTAAAATTGTGAACTATAAACTTATATATTCTACCAGAATCGATAATCTGATCTTCTGTGTGTAAATCGGACTCTACATACTATATTAACTACTATATAGAATAAAAAACGCATGTGCACGATATCAAATAAATAATAAAGTACATACATTGTTCATACATATTTTCATTAAAATAGAAAATAATTTTTATTAATAAATAAAAAATAATACCAAAAATTTAATGTATGATTTTTAGTATACAACCGTAACACAAAGCTCTTCGATTGCATCTCTTGGAGATTTGTGATACTATATTGCATTCATTGATGATTCGAGCAGAAAGATATGTGTTTATTTTTTGAAAAATAAAATTGATTCCTTTGAAACTTTTAAAAAGTGAAAGGTTATAGGTAAAACTGAAATGGACTTAAAATTGAAATGTTTAAGATCAGACAGTAGAAGAGAATACATAGAAGAGGGGGTTCAAAAATTTTGGGATTTAAGTGGCAGAAGACAATTCCTAGGACACCAAAGCAGAACAACATGACTGGGCATATGAACAAAGCTCTCAATAAACGTTCTGAGTATGAAATTGCATATTGGGTTGTAAAAAAAAATAAAAAATTGTTGCCTCGTATTAGGGTTTTGATATTTTTGTCATTTTGTACTATTTTTTATCATAGGAAAAGGCATCACAATTCTATGGATATAGTTATATTTTGAGTAAGCTACGTAAAATCGTTTTTTTTGTATGTAATTATTATTTTTATTAATTATTTTTTATTTTTTGCCCTAACATATGTATCCTATACATATAATATTTTCTCGTGTTGGACGAATGCTATAGGTAGTGGGGAAGGAATTATATCCATTGTCCTTAGCGCGTACATCGAATGGTGGAAGGTGACCTAGATGTGGGGCCAGCCGTCTATCTTTACTCATCTAGTGTAGATCCTCTCTCTACTCAGGACGGGATGATACCAAGTTATTAATAGTGACGTATCTTTTTTAATAATCATCCACTAAGTGGAGGGTAAAAATTTAATAGAAAATGAAAAAAATTTATATTATAGATTTTTGGAAGTGAAATTTATTATTTTTGTAGATATTAATATATTTTGTATAAATATTTATATATTATTTATATTTTAATCTATTGATCATCCAATAAACAGTGATTAGTATTTCTTAATGAATTTTACCATGCATATTGTCACAGTTAGCTAAATAGTTTAATTGGCTAGCTAATTTAAAATTGTAAAATTCTATGGTCTCATATAATAGCTTTTTTTTTTGCTCATAAATATAGCTTATAAGAGGCAATGGTAATGTCGTGTGTTAAAAAAATGTGAGATCATTGTTTTGCCAAAACTTTACTCCTATGCATCTTTTGAAAAGCAAATAAATAAAAATCAATGATATAGTGATCATATTTATTTATTATAATTAGATATCATATGATTTTATATTTTATGTGTGGTGTTTAGACTCTTCTATGAATTTAGACTCATTATTTATTTTAAATAATATGCATAAAATATCATATCATGTGGGGTATTCAAATGCGGCTCCTAAGTATGATCATAACATTATTAATAAATAAATGATTATACTTTTTATATTAATTCGTGGGTTATGCCACGCAAACTGATCCACTTTGATAGATTGGACAAAAAACAAGATCAACTTCACTCATCTTTCTTTCTTTTTATTTTTTTTTTTGGTTCACTTTTGCATTGGTCGAAAGTACTACCAATATATATTACGTGAGTTTCTGATACTACTAAATAATAAAAAGTATAATACTTTGCAAAGTGAGCTTTAATTTGGTATCAAAAAGTTGGAAAGTGGGTATTAAGGGAGGCTAAATGAGAAAATGTAAAGTTGGCAGACAGGGCATGTACTAGTGGAGGGGCCAGCCAGGTCAGAGCCTTATGGGTCTCAAACCTCCACCCTCTCATCTCATCATTTAATGTATGATGTCGGAAGATGATAATCACTTTGATATATATATATATATCAAAATTCCCAATTCTTTTCAATCATTCTTTTTGGATTAACTATGATTTAAAGACTTGAAATTCTCACAATAAATTATTACGAGATAGCTATCTTTGTTTGTTTGTTTGCTTTTTTTTTTTTTACGGTAATTAAAAGAAATTTCAGATTTGAGGAACATTCCGAGAATTGAACTCAACCTCTCGCACCCCAGCGATCTTCCTTTTCGCACAAAAGGGAGAAGATGCAGGGCGGGCACTCCTGCAAAAAGGCAAATGAAACGTGAAAGGAGAAAATTACCCTTACAATTACAAAAGACGTTAAAATAATAAAAATGCCAGGAAACTTAGACCCCTATTTTCACTTATAAATGGCAATGTTTCCGATTAATTAGAGCTGTCCAGATAAAATGAGCAATTTTTTGATATTCTTGAATTAAATTTAGGAGATGGGAGACCCTACATCGAGCAAGGCGTTTCTGTGAGCCTAAAATCATTTTATTTAAGATTCTAAAATTTAATTAGAATTGTTCATTATGTTGAACTTATCGAGTAAGTAATTCCTGTAAAAATTCAAATCAATCGGATATCATTATATATCTGATAAAAGTATACTTATTTTGAAAAAATTAATTAATTTATAATATTTTAAGAATAAACTGTCAAATAAATGTAATCGCATCATATGGCTAGTAATGTTCGATTGACTTATTTTTTTTACAGAAATTACCTACTCGATGAGTTCAATATGATAAACGATTACAGTTAATTTTTTATATCTCAAATAAAATAATTTTGAACTCACAGCCTCTCCAACTGTAAGTAGCTCACAGCATGTATCCAGCTTCCTAAATTGTTTGACAAAATGTTTCTATTTAAATATTTCTTTATTTCTAATCTTTCATTTCAATTTTAATTTAAACAATTATGCATTTTAGATTGATATTATCATTACAGATAAAAAAATAAATACAAAAAAATAAAAAAATTATAAAAAGTGTTAAAAAATCCTAAATATTGATTTAATTTTTTAAATTTTATAGGTATTACTTTTATTTAATATAATTCACAACTCTTTATTAATAGTTTAATTAATACATAAAGATATATTATGTAATAATTAAAATGAAACACTACTTCCAAATATAATTGTTAAAAAGTAAAGGCGCGCAAAACCAGAAAAAAAGACGGAGACGCACAGAATGCTGATGGCGTGGAGTCCAAGAAAAGACATCAGCTTTGAAACCGTTTGGAGTTTGCAGTTCACTTTCCTGGACACTTTTTCTATGAGTTACACGCTTTACGTGTCGCACCAAAGCATCCCATTTTGTGGAGCAGTTATTCCCTGTCTTGTCTAGTACTGTCAGATACAAAATTTGAATAAAATATTTGCATAGAACCATCACTTTTAATTTCAAAACAGAATTATTTGAAATTAAAATATTTGGAGCAGTTATTCCCTATCTTAATGTGTTGTTTGAGATTTATCTAGCTTATTGTCACACGCAACAAATAATATTTTTTCCATTTTACTACTGCAAAAGGAAAAATAGTATTGCCCAATAAAACTCATGAGTTCTACCGTATAATTACTTCATATGAGCGGAAAATTATTTTCTAAGTTTGATATATTACCTAAAATGAAGGTGTTTGATATAATTGAAATTATAAATACAAAAAGCTAAACTTATAATTATGATTTTAAGCAAAAAATTATTAATATTTATTATTGTTGTAAATTAACTTATATTTTTAGACAATAAATTTTTGTGTTCATTAATTTTGTAATAAGAAGTTACAAGCAAAAAATTATAAAAATATCACTATTTAGAGTTTTTTAACTTTTTATTGATTTATAAATTAAAAACTAAAAAATGCTTTAAATAGAGACTACTTATATAACAATTATTGAGACTACTTATACAACAATTATTGGTCCATTAATATTTTAGACAAAAAATAGTAGTTATTTTTAAAAAAATATTTCATAATTTTTGTTATAATTAACTAGAATTTCATATTAAATACTGCATTAAATACTATGAGTCTTGTAATGGACTAGGTATTGCCTACACCTAAAAGTACTATAACTATTTTTTTTTTAAATTATTCGTGCATTTTAATAATTTTTCTAAAGTCTTATATTACTATGAATAATCTATACTAAAAAACACTAAATCGAAAAAAAAAATCCAATACATAGATAATTATTCTAATTGCTACACTTGAAAAAAAAATTGGTAGAGTTCCTCCTGTTTTTTGGATAATCTAACAGTTTGACCAATTATCAAATAATCTGTAATAAAATCAATCAACGCAATATACACAGACTTTGTCTGAATCCAACAATAAAATCACAACTCAATTAAAAGTATTATAACTTCTCATGCATACATTTAAAACCTCTAGTTTAAAGTTAATAGCATAAACCAATAAAAAAAAGTAGATAATTATTTTAAGCATTAAACTTTAAAAAAAAGTGGCAGAGTTATCCCTATTTTTTGAGTAATCCAACGGTTTGACCGTTTACCAAACAACCTGTAATAAAATCAATCAACACAATATACACAGGTTCTGTTTGGATCCAACAATAAAATCACAACTCAATTAAAACTATCATAACTTCTCATGCATGCATTTAAAACCTCCAATTTAAAATCAATAACATAAACCAATTAAAAAAAATAGATAATTACAAATGCTTATCGCCTATTTTTAAAAATGATTTGAATCCATGAACTTGATACGCATAAGAATATTATAAAAAAAAACATAATATTTGATTTCAATACACTTCAAAATATTTTTTTATTTAAAGACTAACAAAGTCATTAACTCATGTTAAACAACTACCAACAACCATTTAGGCTTTAACACTGAGCAATGGATCGACAAAAAAAAAATCCTTAGTTCCTACTTTAATAGCTCCTCATACTCTTCATTGGCATTGACAACACGTGGAGTAAGAAGGGAGTAGGAGGAAGTCCATGATATTTAGAAATTTGCACATAATCAAGAAATTTATATTAGAAATTCAAACTCAGTTGGTGCTTGAACTCCCCAACAAAGGAGGGGCTTGTTGTCACCGAACGGGTTTGATAAAACTTTGAATACCGATACTTTATTATAGACTATTCATATCAAGAATGGGTTTGTTTTTCCAGAATTCAAGAACCCACCAAAATATGGGTTTAATAGACTTTGAACAGAAAAAACAGCAAATAAAAAAATTGATACTCTGTCTAAAAATTTGTCTAAAAAGTGGTTGTCTAAAAACTAAATATCCATGTGTAAAAAACAGCTATATCTAATAATTGATTTAAAAGAACTCCTCTATACAAATATTTAAAAAGTCTAAAAGTCCAAATAGAATATTTTTTCAAAGGAAAAGTTCACATCAATCCCTTCTTCTATGCAACAATAAGGTCTGTATATATGCAAATCAAGGAACTTATTCAAAAGAACTGATTTAAAAGTTCACATAAGTAAAAGAACTGATTTAAATAGCTGATTTAAAGAACTGATTTAAAGCCACCCAATGTATGCAATAAAACAGCACAAATCTGTTCAATCCAGCAGAAGAAGAGAACAATAATACTGAAGAAGGGACTAAAAAATCCTAATAAGCCTAAAATAGAACTGATTTAAAGCCACCCAATATATGCAATAATACAGCACAAATCTGTTCAATCCAGCATAAAAACAGAACAATAATATTAAAGAAAGGACTAAAAAAGCCTAATAAACCTAAAACATGAACTAAAAAAAAGCTTAATGTTTAAGTCAAATGTCTCTGATACATTCACAAAATCTCCCTATAGAACCCAAATAACATGGAAAAAACTAAGCTTTGTGATATAAAACCAACAATTCCCATATGGGTTTTGATAAAAGCACTCTTTCATCCATCAAGTTGCATACAATTCAATATTTATCAATCCAAGCAAATTTCCCAACACTACATATTTAACTACCAACCAATCACATAACATTCGATTCTACCAGACACCCAATTCTCTCACTAATTCAGACAGCAAGAAATCCACCAAAAATTGGAATAATAAGCTAGAATTAAAGCGCAATTCCCCAAGTTCAAGTGAAACTAACCCAAAACTTCAATGCCAACATGAGATAGAAAATTATGAATCAAACCCAGGAAATGAATACCCATTTGTGGGTGTGTAATTTGGGCATGATCCTGTTCGGCCCGATCGTGGACCAGGCAGGCTAAGCCTGGCCCGGGCCCGGCGAGCTCTTGTCAAATCTTTGGGTTGGGCCAAGTCGGGTTTTTTTGTCTGGTGTCGGTCCAGGCCCTAGGAGTTAAGGGCTCGAGTTGGAGCTCAGGCTACGACCTCGGGCCTCGGGCTACGGCCTCAGGTCTCGAGCCCTGGCCTCTGACTGGGCTTTGACCTGGCTTATGTTTTCTTAGTTTGATTTGTATTTAAATCTATAATACAATGATAGTTTAATATATTAAGTTAAATTAAGAATTATAAACTTAAAATTTATTATATTATATAAGTTTGTAATTAATAATTTATTAGTTTATATATTATAAACTAATGTATTAAACTTATAATAATAAGTTTTTAAATTTTTTTTCTTATTTTTTGACTCCATTATATGAAACACTTAGCTTTTAACATTTTTTGTTAAAAAATTCTAAAGTAAAGATGGAAATTTGGAAGAGCAAAAGTCAAGAAAGAAAAATATAGAGAATAAAAAGGTTTTGAATTTGAAATTTATTATTTTTTAACTAAACAAATATTAAAATGAGTATTTTGACGAACCCATCATTCCATTTCATAATCTTTCCAATATACCAACATAATTTAAGTACGATAATTGTGAATTTTCCAAGTTATATACAAAAAAAGAGAAAAAGACAACTTTTTTTTTGCTGTAATGAAAATTTGAATTTTATAATGTAATTCTTTATTAGAAAAATGTATTTTGACAATAAGATAGAACTACGGCTCCATTTGAGACGTTTAAAAGATTATTTTTTTGAAATATTTTGTTGTCATTAGTGATATTTGTTTTGAAATTTGATTTTTTTCACTTTCAAATATCTAGTTAAGAAGAATTTAAAAAATATTTCTTCTGACAAAACAAGAAAATAGTTTACAAAAAAAAAATTGTCTTCAGTAATTTTTTAAATTTTAGTCAATTTCTTATTACTTTATAAATTCTTCTAATTAAAAGAAATTAAGATTTCCTTAAATTAAGATTTGGTGGGAGTGGGCCGGGCTGGGCCTAACGACTAGCTCATGCCCGGGCATGTAGGCAGGCCTAGGGCCGGGCCTGCGGGCCGGCTTTTGGGTGGGCGGGCGGGCATCCGGCTGGCCCGGCTTGGCACACGGGCTTGGGGGTGGCCCAGACCCAAAAAATGCACAGTACAGGCCAGGTCGGGCTCTAACCTTGAACGGGTCGGGCCGGACCCACACAGGAACAGGCCCTGAGCAGGCCGTAGGCCACCCGCGGGCCTCGGGCCATTTTTACACCCCTACCCATTTGGCGAATATGCCAAAAACCTATGGATTCGTTCTTGATAAAGAAAAAGAAGCCATGCATTGGTACCTCTAGTGCCTCAAATTTTTCCCATTCTTCTTTTATACAGAGAATAGGAGAGAGAGAGAGAGAGAGAGAGAGAGAGAGAGAGAGAGAGAGAGAGAGAGACCCATGGATTCACTCACCAGATTTTTTATTCACTTAATCGCAGATGAGGCGGCAATGCTGTGGTGTGGCTGGAGCAAGGTCGATTGCTTTGTAGATGGGGCAATGGCGAGGTGGCGGTGCGGCAAAGTGGCAGTGCAAGGGCGTTGGTGGGGAACGGCGTCAGAGAGGGAGAGAAATTGAGAGTGTGAGAGGCAAGAGGCGAACGGTGGTGAGCGTCAGTGGTGATAGAGAAACTGAGAGTGCGAGAGAAGTCGTGGCGACAGCGCAAGAGAGTGAGAGGTAAGAGAAGCCGAGCCGACAGTGCGAGAGAGTGAGACTACGAGAGAAGCCATCGTCAGAGGTGCCAAGGGCAGTGAGGCGATGTTTGGGCGGTGGTGTCAGAGGCACCGAGCTCAGTCGATTCCTCAGTAAGGCAACGTTCTTCCTCACAACCACGCTCTCTTTTGCCTCAGACGACTTTCCCACCGTTGGATTGATAGAAGCAACAATAGCCCTTGGATCATATATACATGTCCCATCCAACCATTGTATCTTGTTATATAGATAAAGATAAGAAGCTCACTTGATAAGATCTATCTCTTTAATTGTTAAATATTTAAATCTTTAAAGTGTCCTATCTATTTTCCGTTGTAACTTGCATATAAATTGTACAACAACAATATAATAAAATATATATAGTTCCACCCTTTTCATGGCATTAGAGCTACTCCACTCTTACAAATAAAGTGATCCATGGCTAAAGAAACTTCAAGTACTAAAAAAGTCTCGAGTTGTCATGCCCTAAAAATCCACAGTTACGTGAAAAGCCTACCAAACCACCATTTTTACAAAAAAAATAGAGTTTTACTAATAAAACAAATGTCTAAAATTAATATAGCCTTTAGAATTTAAAAGAGTACCCCAGGGTTCATTCTCAGTGCAACATATATACCTATTCATACATTTATACATATAGCCTCAAGGCTTACAACACAAGCTTTCTGAAACTGGTGACTACTATAGAAATACATATTTCTATATCGAAAAGGAAAACTATAAACAGTCTTCCGCCACCACGAGCGTATCTAGATCATCACCTCATGATCATCCACATTAACACCTGAAAAAGGTTTTAACAAATCTCACTACATGAGCCGAAGTCCAATAGAAACAGACTATGATAAAATAAAGCAGGATGTGCAATCACATTGTCACGCCCTCAAACCCAAGGCACGTGGTCCCCACTTGCTAACTCATTATTCCTTTAACCAAAATTACTTTAATGTATCCCAAACTCCAAAATTATACTAAGTCTAATTTTTAAAAATTTCGACAGAGTTTCCTCTGTTTTTTGGACTATCCCAAATTAAATTATCAATTGTCAATCTTAAACAACATAATATATATAAATCTCAATACCCAATCACAATTAAGACTATTTACTAGCTATACAAATCTAAACAACATAATAACCCACAAGCATCATTTCATTACTTTAGCATTCATTTCCATGAACATTAAATCATATATGACGATTACTAGTTTCGTCTGATAAGTACATTCATCTAAGCAATTCTCATAGTTTCCATACAGTTTTCCAATACAATACTTTGAAACAAACATATGGGATTTAATCATACATATATGATTTACATCTTTACATCCAACGTAAAATTTACTCTTTTCTTTCAAAACATTCTCCGAGATCCCAACTTTCATTTACTCTCCTTTCATGATCATCTGAACCTGTAAAAGAAGGGATTCAACAAACATGAGTCGAAGCTCGCAGGATACTGACTAAAAACGATGTAATGCATGATAAGTGAGGGGTTAGTGGATGCCATTATACAATAATAACCAACACATTTTCATAACCAAACAAGAATTCACACTCACCCTTCTTGCTCTAAAAGAGTTATTCACCAATTCTTTCTCATTTATTTATTTATTTATTACATGATCTAGTTCTTTCTTTCAATTTCATTATTTTCATGTATGTCATGCCTATATCTTATGTCGTTAGTTAAGCTCTTACATATGATTCCTATTCCCATTACATTATTTCCTCATCCCATTTAACCCGTTATATCTACACAGATCTGACATCTCAACATTTGTAGTTTTACCATCACAAATTTTTATTTTTATTTTATTTTTCACTTTGCAATTTAGTTCTCATATTCAATTCTTAACCGGGTTCTTTCATTTCAAGTTTCACTTAATTCATTTTCATTGTCCTCACAAATCATACCTTTCATCATCCTTCTCATTTAACCATGAGATGATTAGATTCCTATTCATTATCTCCATTCAAGTTTCATCCTCTTTTATTTTCATTTCAAATTCTTTCAAACTATCTTTTATTCATATTTTCATTTTCATTCTCTTTGGCCCATTACTCAACATTCTAACTTACCACATCTTTATAATAACTGTTCATTTCTCTTTCCAATTCTTTATTTCTTCATCCACATTTCTATTTTATTTTCTTAATCCAATATTGAACAGACGTTGAGTGAAGCTTATAGAAACCCCTCCCTATTCCTCCAATAGGCTACGCAAAACCATTGAATAATAGATAGTTCTATAACTCACCATGACCATCACCTTTTTCGATTTTCCTAAGGAACACCGACGGGTAGGCAACCCATGCACACCTTTTTCGGGACTAACCCGACGGATAGGGCACCAAACTTGAGCAAGTTTTCAGTCTTTCACGGTGGAGCTAGTCAAGTCTAACTTAATCACATCAACATCAATCATCCTCGGTTCACTATTTGATTAACCATATCAATATGTTATAATCATATCACTATTCATTAATAACCAAGAGTTCATCTCCTATTCCAATTTCACAATCACACCATTTTCAAATCACAACTTTAAAAATTACATCCTCATTTTCATTTCTGTATCATAAATCTGAAAGCAAATCTTTGCTTCATTTCCCTTGTTGTTACCAATTTAATAATCACAACCCTTAATGCTGTAGATCATTCCATTATCTTCCAAGTATTCTTGTTAGATTTCAATCATAGGTCATAAATCACATTATCAAATTCAAGTTAATACTCATCAAATTCACTTTCTACATTCATTAAATTTTACTAAACTCAAATCGACTCACAACGAAGTTTAGTTCGATAATTCATGAACTTACCCTAAATTTTCTAATTTAATCATGGATTTAAATTACAACGCTCACGCCAATCAAGTTACAAGATTCCCATTTTATTACATCGTTTCATTTATTTAGCAATCATCCAAAAAGATTCTTAAGTTCGAGATATACATATGATTCAAGTTTTCAAAAGGTCAGTGTTAGTGAACTAGCCACAATTTAACACGAAAATGAATTCTTACACTATTCAATTATCATGAGACCATCCATTAATCTATTTAAGAGTTTAATGGATTGAAACAACTCACCCAGTCAAACCCCAACTACAATCCATACTCCTAGGAATGTCAACCAGCCCAATTTCCAAGTTATATTCTATTAGTATCTACTAGATGAAACTCAATATAATAATTTAATTCATTAATCAACTCAATTTTCACATCTCAAGAGTTTGTTAGAAAATTAACCTTCATATGACAATTTAATATTTAAATTCCATCAACCTCAACTATGGGTCCACTTGCCACCTTTGGCTTACCTCAATAACTAAAACACCATCACACGATATTTTATCATTTAACCCCAATTCATTAATTTCATGACCCCTGAGTTAAGTTCAATACCCAACCATTCAGGTTTAATCCCATATCCCATTCAATGTGCCTTTGATTTAATCCCACATTAATGATTGAACAACCCATAGGTGAACATCATAATTTAGTGTTTATATTTCATGTCATGCCACAAGTCCAGTATATTAAGTTGAAATTCCAAATTTCATTTGATCAACTCTAGAATAATTCACCTTTCAATAGTTTAGTAATTTAAAGGTTAGGTGCCACACTGTAATGGTTAAACCCACCAAGTAATTCAAGTGTAACAAAATTAAAGCGTCCTAATCACTTAACTAGAATTTATTTCTAGCAATATCTCCATCTTCTAACTTAGTTATACTTTCAATATTTAATTCATGTTTTACCAAATTACGAAGCCCAAGTTATAATTTAACGCTTCAACTTCTACAATTCAACTCCCTATTATCAACACTCAACCTCATAAACCATAAATTAACTACATCTTTCATTTGCATTCCATAATTCACAATTAATCAATAATCTTTGCCTACAAACCACCAATTAATATGTTATAAGACTTTACGTATTCATTAAGAGTTCTTAAAACCCACCATTATATTAAATTCTTTAAAAGTTCAAACCATTATAGTCCAATTAAAATTAAACCTCAGCTTGAGTTCAAATAACCAAATAAGTCTCAAGTTCTCAAACTTAAATCCTTCCTCCATGAAATTAACATGTTCCAATTACATAACCTAAGTTTATACACACCAACTTCTAAAATCTTACCAATTACTCATAAGTTTAGTTTCCAATTCACTGTCTAACAAGTAAATGGGTCAAACCTCCCCTTGGGTTATCCATTGATCATACTATTTCCTATATTCATCAACTGAATGAAATACTCTAACTAACTATGCTTTATAAATGAAATTTTGAATTAGAACATGACTTTTAACTCTCTAATCTACTAACCACTAGGTTACATAGCTTCGGTCGCCTCTTGTGGGTTTTAATTTCATAATGAATATAAAATATCAAAATCCATGTGTATGAACTCAACTATGGTTAGGGTTTAGATTACTCTCTCATGGATTTAGGGTTTCAAATGGCAATCAAACAATATCAACACCAATCATATCAAAACATCCCAATTAGTCAATATCCTACGTAGTTGAGCCCCTAAAACTTCAAAAACCAGCCAGTCCCGCCTCCTAGGGTTTTCGGCCACCTTGGGATTTTTCCCCTTGAAGCTTCAAACTGAAACCCTTGCTACATGGCCTTTAATCCCACTCTTGAAACCACCAATTTTAGAGGAAAACAGAGATTAGTTCAACCTTCATGGAAGTAATCGAGAAGAAAAGAAAAAGATGATAGACGAAGTGGTAACCTGCAATAGTGCTTCAAACTCCAATTTTTCATCCAATAATCCAAACCCTAGGCTCAATCAAGTGAGGAATCGAGGGTCCCGATTGCTTGATTACGAAATCCTTCACCAGTTGACGCCAGACATCTCAAGATTTTGTTGAAAAAAAGGAAACCCTAAGTTCTGGTCACCATCGCCACAAACCTCATCGATCTCCGCCAGTCACACCGCGGACCTACTTCCCACGATGACGCCGAGCTACCGCCAGTGTCCTTCCCCAACGTCTCTCTCTCTCTCTCTCTCTCTCTCTGCAACTGAAACATAGAAAAAGAAGATGAAGAATAGAAGTTGGCGTCGGCGAGAAAGGGGCGCTGGGGTTTGCTTTATTTTACACTTTTTTTTGCCATTTCTCTCTTGAGGCTTCCAGAGATCTCCTCTCTCTTTTTTTTTTATTTAATTTAATTTTTTTGGTACAATCAAAACTTTAATATGTATATATATATATGTGTGTGTATATATATGATGAAGCTCACAATTTATTAAATTTTCCATAAAAGTAACATTAATTACTTCCCATAGATCAAATTCCCAAGTTATATTCCATGGTATCCACACATGCCAACCCCCTACAACTTACCGTACATATCACCAAAAATCATTACCGTTCATTTGGTTATATTAAAATAATTAATTAATACGTACTGGATCATCACAACCTCCTCTCCTTAGGGAATTTCGTCCTCGAAATTTAACGCTCGTTCTAGAAACTAAAAGTCTTTCTAGTAGTCTCTTACAATTTCCTTTCTATGAACATTTTATATTTATCATGTTTTACCTTGTAAACCCTCATCACCGAAATTAGATCACATGTCACCCTTAGCTTCCGGAACTCACACTCATTCAAGACTATCAATTTCTTTGCATCCCACATAATACGTTCTACTCGATTACAAAGTTGCCCAAAAGAACACTCTTCTCTGACAGACAACTTTGTTCCTAGTCCCTTGACACCTCTCACAAATCTCTTGTGTACTTATTGTGAGACCCTGATTCATTTTTTTTCTTCGTTTTTCGATGCGCGTTATGTGTTTTCGTTGTAGCATGCTTTATATACTTTTGATGCATGTTTGAGGGTAGAGATGCATGTGGGGAAGGTTCTAGGGGCCGTGGGGTGTTACGGCGCGAATTTTGAAATTTTAAAAAAAAAAAGATATTTTGGAGACCTATAAATATCTGGAGTTAGATATTTTCATAAAGATATTTTTTAAAACTTCTCCAGTAAGCTTCCTATTTTCTCTCTGCCTTCTATCTTAAGTTCTCGGGGGCCCGGGGCTCGATTTTCAATGATCCAACAATGGATCCTTGCTTTTGGCACGGTGGGCTACGCAATTATCCGGTCAGATTTTGATTTTGACAATGCTAGATTTTGTACGTGGTTCGAGGCCTCGAGTTTTGAACTCACCGAGGTAGGATTCTAGACCCTGCTGGTATATAAGGGTGCTATGGGTAAACGTGGGTGTTTTTAACGGGTAGATTGTTGTAGATCTGCGTTTGTTTCAAAGTTGGGTTTTGGACTTCAAACTTGTGTTTTGGCGATTTTGGTGGATGAAATCGTGTTTTGAGATTTTCTTTTGTGGGTTTGAGGTATGGCTTGGGCGTGTGGGTATTCGAGGGTGTCGGAGGGGAGTTTGGAGGCTTCAAATCGGGGTTTGGGGGTTGAAACCCGTAGCTTGAAAAATGATTTCTGCCATTGTTCGGTCGACTGAACCATGAGGTTCGGCCGACTAAAGCTTTTCTTTTGGGTTTAGTCGACTGGACCGAGGGGTTCAGTCGACTGAACCGTGTTCCATGGCATTTTTGGCTTTTCCAATGTGGTCTTCGGTCGACTGGGGTTTGGTTCGGTCAACTGAACCTATGGACTGTGTTTTGGTGGTTCAACGGTTGGGTTTTGATTTTCGATTGGTGTCCTATGGTATTCAATTGATTAATTTATAGGAATTAGTTGATTCAAATACCTGTGGGTTCCTTTTGGGGTTCAGTTGGTTGTGTGGTGGTTTCGGGGGTCGTGTCGTGGCCTCGGGTGTGCGCTTGAGTGTTGCCCTCGTGGGTGACCTGCATGGTAGATCCGGCTTGTTGATGCATGGTTAGGTGCGTGGTTTGCTATTGGGTTTGTGTTGGCGCGGATGAGCGTCGTGGGTTTATGATGGCCGTGTTGGGAGTGTTTGGGCCAGTGGTGGTCGTGTGGTTTGTCCCCGTGTGTGGATGTCGATTTTGAAGGGTGGTGTTGTGATATGGTTTTAAATGGTTATGCTCATATTTATAACTGTTTAATTATGTACAGAATATGTAAGTGAATTACATAAGGTGATACCGTTATATGTAACGTGGTTTATGCTTTAAAACCTAGGGTTTTATATGCATGCGACGTGGTTTGTGGAACGTCGTGTTGATACATGGCTATATGCTTTAAATCCTGGTTTAGGTTTGCATATGTGTATGAAATGGATTAGATGAATCTGTGACCCAGTAGATGTAAATCCTGGTTGATTATGCACGTGTGCGTGTGTGGGTGTATGAGGTAGGCTATGAAGCCGGTGTATGAGGTAGGCCGCGAAAGTCAGTGTGTGCACGATTGGAGCTGCGGTAGTCTTTCGGTTAAAGTCCGAGAAGATGCATTAGTTGGGGCAGTGGTCCTTCGGTGAAAGTCCGAGAAGATTCATGGATTGCATGTACTGCATGTTGGGACGGATAGACCAATTTTCTTAAAAATTGTATTAACGGTCTGCGGCAGTCAAAATACAAGAATCGTTTTTAGGGCTCCTGTGAGTGAGTCAAAACATGATTTTTATCCTCGCTTTCCCATTGCTTGTGAAATTTGCTTTCTGGCTCCGGTGAGTCGTGATCTAAAACTGTTTTCAAATTGTTTTAATGGCTTGAAAGAGAGTTGAAAACTGCACCTTGTTTTCCTAGCATGTTTAGTTTATATTGCTGTGCTATTTAGAATCTGTTGAGCTTTGGCTCACGGTGTGGGATTTTGATTTTCTTCAGGTATCGGTCGCGCAGGTTGATCAGGAGGTGCGGGAGAGGTGGAAGAGATGTAGTATTTCCTTTTGTTCTTTCGTAACATGTATGCTATAACATGTTTTTCGGGCATTGGAGCCGCGTAATGTTATCGTTTGTCGTTTATATGCAATGCATGTATGATTTATTTGAGAGTATGTTCTCGGGCTAATGTTGTGGTTGGTTGTTTATGGGTGTTTCACGTGACCCGGAGTTTGGGGCGTGACACTTATGTTTAGGCCTACGCATATGACTAAGAAAATTAACACCAAACTCAAAGCTTTTATGCACATTTGGCGTCCATTAAGCTCAACAAGAATTCAACAGCAATGTCCTTAGTATTTTCTCGACAATACTTTCTCCCACAATCACAATCATTCAAATACAATACTATTCGATTGTCAGAAAATCCTTTTTAAAATTGAAAGTAATTCCTCCGTCGTCATCTCTTACGACAAACCATTACTTAGAGAAATGCCAAGAACTACTTTATATATTGTAGTCGAGATGGCAGTTGCAATCCACACGTCAACTGATTCACTAGTAGCGAAGGAGCTCTTAGTTTCTAATTTAACCTTATACTCAAATTGAATAATTAAATTGCTACATACATTCCTAATTGTGCTATCCCAACAAACAATAATTCCTCGAATAATGACCTTGTCACCAATCCAAATTCTTCAGTCTTGTAAAAATTCAAGAGGGATACTTATTCTCGAAAAGAGAAGCCATGTCCTCTACTTCTATATTAATCTATTAACTACTTCCCTAGCTTACTAAGATTAGGTTGCCCAAGTATTCGAAATGTCCAAGAGTCATAACTATTATGATCTCGATCCGATCTTGTTTCCATACACAAGGCTCCAAATTAAGGTTCACTAAGGTTTTTAACTAATCACGTTATTATCATGATACAATCCCACCAAACCATCTACCTTTCAAAAGGTCATTGTGCCTACAGGGTTCTACCGCACCAAACATTCTTAATCAAAGAACTTAACTAGCATCCATCTCGTTCTAACATCAAAGCAAAATTGTCTTAACAATAACATGCTACTCTACAAGCAATCGTCTCTTAACTCTCGAACTCGAAAAATCGTCAAACACAGGGTCGCATCTCCTCGGCCCATTTTCTATGGTTGGGATTATAAACTTAGTGATATAAAACTTAACATTCGATAATCACCTAACACATACATCACAACCGAAAAGTGTCACACCAAAAATTCACATACTGAGGTGAACTTCTAGAAATGACACGCCAATCCAGGTAACTAGTCCAGATTTCTCATAGAAAGAACGTCGCCAAATGCTTTTCTATTTTGAACCCTATAATAGTTAACTAGATGCTCATGGGCAAGTCATATCACTCCAAAGATTCAACCTCTATGCACACAAACACATAGCAAGCGTAAGAAAAATCATACGCAAATCCATACAAGCACACAATTGATGCCGTGTAGTGGTGCCTATAATCATCAAACAAATAGCACACAAATATCATCATCACCCATAGCTCATAGGTATTCGAATCTAGAGCTCTAATACCATTCTGTCACGTCCTCAAACCCAAGGCGCATGGTCCCCACTTGCGAACTCATTATTCCTTTAACCAAAATTACTTTAATGTATCCCAAACTCCAAAATTATACTAAGTCTAATTTTTAAAAATTTTGACAGAATTTCCTCTATTTTTCGGACTATTAAATTAAATTATCACATGTCAATCTCAAACAACATAATATATGTACTCAGGCACTGCCTGGATCTCAATACCCAATCACAATAAAGGCTATTTACTAGCTATACAAAATTAAACTACATAATAACCCACAAGCATCATTTCATTACTTTAGCATTCATTTCCATAAACATTAAATCATATATGACGATTACTAGATTTGTAACGCCTCGAACCCCGGGAACCCATGGATACAACCCAAATTATCCCACATGAAAGCTATCAACAATGACTTTCTTAATAACAACACTTTATTTCCTTTAAGAAATGATAAATAAAACATTTTATTCTCACAATATACACATTTGCCACAAAGGCTAAACAAAATTTTCAACTTTAAAGAGTTTATTTACAGCACTGGTATTATTACAATCAACCACTTCACTTTCTGTACAATCAAAATGTAAAAACAAAGAAATATGAACTCTTCCTCATAGCCTTTTCCCCACATGCATCCTCTGTCGTGGTATTGTCCTGGATCCTCGAAACCTGAAATGGTTTTGTATACATACATGAGCCGAAGCTCGTAGGATAATGACAAACTCTATGCTAAGCATGATTTGTGAGGTGTGATGGATGCAACCGGAATAATAATACAAGTTCCATAAATCCATTATTCATTCATTAAACCTTTTTTCAAATATTCATTTCTTTCACATTTATTCTCATCACCCGATTTTTCACATAAACGAAATCACATTTTCATTACCCAATTCATCACAAAATCGTATCATAACAATGAACCGGCGTCGGATGTAGCTTATAGAAACCCCTCCCTATTCCCTCAATAAGCTACGTGAAGCCATTGGGTAATAGATAACTCTATAACTCACCACGACACAACACCACATTTCGGGGGCTAACCCGTGGGCATG
>JAULJZ010153922.1:0-54043 GCA_032270985.1 Heliamphora pulchella
GGACTCGCTTTAGAGACAACGGCTTATATTCTGAACTTGGTACCTTCTAAGTCAGTACCTTCTACTCCCACAGAATTGTGGACCGGGCATAAGCCTAGTTTGAAACACATTCGGATTTGCGGGTGTCCAGCACATGTGTTGAAAGGAAACGCGGGTAAATTAGAACCAAGGATGAAAATTTGTTTCTTTGTGGGATATCTTAAGGGAACGAAGGGTGGTCTATTTTATAATCCAAATGATCAGAAGGTCATTATTTGCACCAATACCCGATTCTTGAAAGAGAATTATATTATGGATCACAGCCCCAAAAGTAAAATTATTCTGGAATAACTGAGAGGAGATACCAGTAGAACAGAAGAGGAACCACAAGTCACTAATATTCCATTATCTCGTCATAGTGGGAGGATTATTGGGATATGTGTAAATCAAGAACATTGTGCTGATGCACATGGCTCAGATTATGCACAGTCTGTTACTGCTAGTACACAGACACAGGTAGCACCTTGTCGTCGTGGGAGAGTTGTTCATCAACCTGATCGGTATATGTTCTTGGGAGAGTCTTTTGACAGGATCCCGATAGAACTGGATACCGAGCTCGATAACTACAATGAAGTACTACAAGACAAAGATGCAGATCTTTGGCAAAGGGTTATGAATTCAGAGATAGAATTTATGTATTCCAATCAGGTTTGGGAACTTGTAGAACCAGCCGAAGGGATAAAACTCATTGGATGCAAGTGGATCTACAAGAAGAAGAGAGGAGCAGATGGGAAGGTTGAAACCTTCAAAGCTAGGCTTGTTGCTAAAGGGTTCACTCAGAAAGAAGGGATCGAGTATGAGGAAACCTTTTCGCCGGTAGTCATGCTTAAGTCTATCCAGATTCTCTTATCCATTGCCGCATATTTCGATTACGAAATCTGACAAATCGATGTCAAGACAGCTTTCCTTAACGAAAGTCTTGACGAGTATATCCATATGATACAACCAGACGAATTCATTGCAAAGGGCCAAGAGCACATGTTGTGCAAGCTTAAGAGATCTATTTATGAACTTAAGCAGGCATCGAGGTCTTGAAACACTCGGTTTGATCAAGCTATAAAATTTTATGATTTTGATCAAAATTTGAATGAGTTCTGTGTGTACAAGAAGCGTGACGGAGGCGTGGTGATCTTCTTAGTACTTTATGTAGACAATATCTTGCTCATCGAAAACGATGTGGGGGCATTATCTACGGTTAAAGTTTGGTTATCTGGGCAGTTAGATATGAAAGACTTGGGAGAAGCCAGTCACATCCTTGGGATCAAACTTATGCGAGATCGAAAACAAAGGATGTTGGGCTTATCACAAGAAAAGTATATTGAAGATTTCCTTACTCGTTTTAGCATGTAGGATTCCAAGAAAAGATTTCTCCCTTTCAGGCATAGAATCACTCAATCCAAGGATCAATGTCCTAAGACAGCTGATGAGATAGAGAAGATGAAGGCAGTTCCTTATACTTCGGCAGTAGGAAGCCTCATGTATGCTATGCTTTGCACTAGACCCGACATCTGCTTTACCATTGGCATGGTTAGCAGATATCAGTCTAACCCAGGGGAACTGCGGTAAAGAATATAATCAAGTACCTGAAAAAGACTAAGGATTATATGTTGATTTACCAGGCAGACAGTCTAGTACCTTTGGGGTACACAGACTCAGATTTCCAGTCTGATAGGGATTCCCGTAAGTCTACCTCAGGATATGTGCTTACCTTAGGAGGTAGAGCTATAAGTTAGAGGAGTATCAAGCAGTCCTGCATTGCTGATTCTACCATGGAGGCCAAGTATGTGGCAGCTTCTGAAGCAGCCAAGGAGGTCGTTTGGCTCAAAAACTTCCTAATGGATCTAGAGGTGGTACCTTCTGTTCAGTTGGCTATTATACTTTACTGTGATAATAGCGAAACGATTGCAAACTCGAAAGAGCCAAGGGTCCATAAGAAAGGCAAGCACATTGAGCGTAAGTATCACATGATACGAGCAATTGTACAGAGATGTGATGTTGCTGTGACTAAGATTGCATAAGGAGACAACATTGCAGATCCTTTTACAAAGAGCTTACTAGCTAAGACTTTTGATAGTCATGTAAATGGCATGGGAGTCAGATGTATGACAGCATGATTTTGAGTATAAGTGGGAGATTGTTAGGATTGGTATACTGAAAATCATATTTTTAATATTTAATTTTATTTTTAATAAAATTAATTTTCTATTTTATGAGAATCTTTATGAGCAATGTATGTATATCATTTATTTGTTATGTATGAATGCCCGATATTCTGTATAGTATTTAATCTGGTACGTAGAGTACGGCTTACACACAGAAGACCAGATTTTAGGTTCTTTTAGAATATAAGTTTTATGTTCACAGTTTAGACCGTGGGGATGGATTGAATAACTAAGGTTGGGCTCGAGTAGCTCCTTCGTGACGGACCGAAAACTTACGCAATATAAGGTAGGCCTTTCGTTTAGGTTAATCCCCATAAAGCGTGCACTTAGGTGGCCCATCCATCAATGTTTTCGAGAGAAATCGAAAATGTGTGCATTCCGTGTCGGGCTATAGAATGAGTATTTATCCATTAGGCCTTACGTGGCCCAGTGGTGATAAATACGGCTAAGTCTATAGGCACCGTCTGGCTTTGGTACTTAATTAAATCAATGAATGGAACTGAATTTTTGAAACCATATGATGTAATTGAGGAATATGAGAAATGGGAAACCTTATTAATGATTGTAATTTGGAATGAAATGAAATGTAGGGTCATGGTAATCTTGTGGTGGTTGAAATGATGAGGAAACAAAAGACTAAACCATAGAGTGTGTGGGTAAATGGTGTTGGTATTGTAAGAGAAAAAATGTGAATGCGAATTGACTAGAAAAATGGATTTGATTTTGAATATAAACTTGTGGTGCATTCACATGATCATCATCGCATGTCATGCATCTGTTCATATTTAGTCTTTTTCTTACGAGAAAAATTAATTAGGAAGCTTAGTCGTGAAGATTGTTTTTGAATCTTTTTGGATAGAATTACATTCTTTATTAGAAGGATCTTTTGGGAAATGAATATTTGTAAATGTAATCCTTTGGATGCAATGGTTTGATATATTTGGGTTAGTTGATAACTGTTTTGTAAGGCCTTAAGGCCACGTACTAATGAATTGTAAGCATGTGAGGTTTTCGGGTGATTGGGTTGGGTTCATCATGTATTTCATGTGAGCTCCTATGGGTGAAATTGCCTGGCTGTCTAGTCTTGGAGATTTTTGGAGATGTTTCTATATCATTTTCTTTGGTATTCTCGTTGGAGTGTATGGTTGAAGTTTGGGAAAGTGGTCTTGGAAAACATGTTTTGAAAAAAGTTTCAGGATTAGACCACTCGATGGACCGATCGATGGGTCTATCGAATGGTCAATCACTGCTCTCGGTATCTCAAGTTTTGGAAAAAACTGCAGCGACATGTGAAAGACCAATCGAGCGGTCTACTTGTTGGACCAATTTTTCATTCTTTGGTTTTTGAAACCTTTTCTTTGGGTGTTTGGTTTTCTTTTCTAAAATGGCTTATTTAAAGAATTTTCATTGAGTTTTGAGCTGAAAACCCTTTGTTGGTAAAATCGTTTACTTTTATTTGGTTCGTTGGGGTTGGTTTAGTGCCTTAGGGTTGAAGGTGTGACATGCATCCTACGACCTATAGACACACCCGGATCATCACATTTCAGGTACCCTTGTTAGAATCCTGATACTTCTCTCTCCACATTTTCCACCCCTATGGAGAGTTTGGGTTAATTTTTGTATTTCAATTTATGATTTGCATGATTATTCTTTAGTTTGTCATCATTAGGTTTTATTGCTTTTGGTTATATCATTAGCATGCCTAATTCTAAAATTTTAGTTAATGTCAAATTATTTATGCTTTAATTATATTTTTGATTTTAGTAGTCATAATATAATGTTATTGCTTTTGGTTACATTATTAGCATGCCTAATTCTAAAATTTAGTTGGTATCAAATTATTCATGCTTTAATTGTGCTTTTGATTGAAGTAGGCGTAATCTATTTTTTTTTTTGTAATTCTGTTTCATATTCAATCTCACACATCACATATTCACACTTAACATACTGTTTTTTAAAATTTATCAAACAGTATGAAATAATCAATGTTGCGGGCACAACATTGTGGCACTTACATTCTCGCGGCCGCAATATTGATTCTTGCGCCCGTGCACTTTGTCTCATTTTTGAATGTTACGACCGTAACCTTTTTCCATTTCCAGGAGCTTAATTTCACTCTTATAGTATTCTATCGATAGTAAGTGATGTCCAGTATGCAGTCAATGTTATTTTTCAAAGTCTTGCTCTTTTGTTTACCTTATATTGTGTTTATCATAGTTTAATTTTGGCATGATTAGGGTTTATTAGTTTTTTTTAATAATTTCATTTTTTGTTTATCGCATGCAATTTTTATCATGTATCTTTTAGTATAAATCCAGCATGATTAGGAATTAGGCTTTTTTTTTTATGCTTTGTTATGCAATTATATACTTATAATATGTATTTTCTTATTTGATTTTGCTTATTTTTTGTTTTGCCTCTATTTGTTTTGTATTTGCATGCATTTGAGAAAACTAATTCAGAACTAATGATGATTAGTAGAGGCCAATCTCACAGTTGGGGGATTGGGGTGCCTAATACCTTCCTAATTCGTACCTTAACCATCGGACCTTTGTTTTTTCTGATTAACATTTTAAAGATCAGTAGCTCCTTTTTGTTTTTCTTGATTTTTCTCAAAAATCAAGTGTCGACTCTATTTTTCAATAAAAAGAGTTTTCAAAATATTTTAGTTTTCAAGGTGTTAAAAGTTTTCAAAATAACTCTTGAATTTTCTTTTTTTTTAATAAAACTCAAAATTTCGGCGCCACAGTATTTTCTGGTAACTCCACTGGGGACTGATTTACACAATTAAATAAAAGGGCTACACTTGAAAGCATCATTGGTTCTTAATTTTACTTTCTCATTTGCATTCTCGCATGCATCCTGCATTGTTCTAAGCTATCGCTTACCCTACCTGATACCCCGTTCAGTTTATTATCTCGGGGCTATGTTGAGAAAGTAAGTAAGCCTTCTGACCACACGCTCCGATAGGTGCGGCAAAAAGGGTTATTGCGTACCATTTGACCATGCCTTGCACCATATCTGACACGTGAGGTATATTCTTGACTCTATTCAGAAAGTACCCAGAGTTTAATCAAACCAGCCTTTTCTGCATATAGTAGCTTAGAACCCCCATTAGGTACAAAACTCGTAGGATTATGTGTTTTGATTCAATTAGATGTTTTGTTTGTATATGTTTAAGACCTATATTTGGTTGTTCGATTTAGGATAGTTTCCCTCCCAGGGTTTAGCCTGGGTTTTATTTAGACCCCATGTTTGGTTTAGGTTAGCTTGCTTCTCGGGTTCCTACCCGGGGTTTTAGTGTTAACCTTTATTTGTATTAAAATCTTGGTCTTTCTCCCGGGGCTTTGTCCGAGTTTTGGTTTAGGACCCTGTGTTGGTCTAGAATAACGTTTTCTCACCCGGGGCTCTGTTTGGGTTGTCGGTTTAGCACCATTTGTTTTGTTTAGGCTTGTTTCCCCCCAGGCCCTTGCCCGGATTCTGGCTTAAGTCCTTGGTTGGTTTAGATTTGTTTTTCTCTCAGACTTCTGTCCGATTTTCCCCCTTAGAACATTTGTTTAGCCTTTATCCTGGGGTGTTATTTGTTCCATTGTATAGTGTTAGTTAGGTTTTTGGGCTTCCCTTTTAGGGTTTTTGGTTGCCATGCTTTCTGGTTTTCTATCAGTTTGGGCTCAACCGGGGCATCCTTTTGCTTTACTGATCGTAGCTGCTCACAGCTTGTCATACCATGCTTAGAAAGTTTGTCGTCTTTGCCGGGGTTCTGTCTGAGAAGCTTCTGATGCTTGCATCTTCCATTTTTAGGTTCTTAGGTTAGTTCTGGTTCTAGATCATTAAGTCAGAAGAGCTGCATCCTATATGCATTTGGGCCAGGTCGGCTACTGAAAGACTCTACAGGGTATCTGAATAGACTGCAGAATCGTTGAAAATGGGCAAGAACAAAGTGAACCTAACAGCCCTGATGAGGGCCTTTACTGAGATACAGGGTGGTCGAATAGCAGACGCAAACTCAGATTCATGAGTGCCAAACACAAATCCGGGCAATTCAAGCTCGCTTGCTAGGCGTGACCGAGCAGCAAGATGACTTGAATGACAATGGGGAGGACTTCTGGGATGAAAATCAAGGTCATGATGGACCGAAGTTGCTGCATCACCCTGGGTTCCTCGCCATGTTATGGTAAAGGAAGAAATACTACTTAGTCTAGGGAATCCGCGCTGGCGGATAAGATTGAAAGGAAGTAAAAGGTGCTGAGAAAGGCAAAAGGGATTAAGGAGTATATGCTGGATGTGGGAGGCTTGTGCTTGCTCCCAGATGCCAAGCTCCTAAAAAAGTTTAAAATGCCAGACATAAAAAAGTTCGACGGGACTGGAGACACCCGAATTTATTTGAGGATGTTTGTTGGTACCTTCTCTCCTATGGGCATAGACGATCAGTTGAAGGCTCAATTGTTCCACCGATCTCTATCTGGGGTAGCTTAGAAATGGTTTCTTTCCTTGGGCGTTGCCAAGACCAGAACGTGAGAAGACGTTGCAAAGACCAAGATGTTGCCATGGCCTTTGTTAGTCAATACAGTTATAACGTCCAACTGGACGTAACTACTCGGGAGCTTAAGACCATCCGTCAAAAAAGCAGGGAGTCATTCGTGAAATTTCTGACCAGATGGAGGGGCAAGGCAGCCAAAATGACATATCGACCGACAGAGAAAGAACATGTGAGGATCGTGGCCAAGAATCTCTAATCCTCATTAAAACGGTATCTGATCGCACAGCCACTTTCCACCTTTGAGCAGTTGTTCGACGTCGGGGTTCAGATAGAGGATGTAATTCTGTTGGGAGACATTGAAAAAGCCGAACCGAATCAGAAACCAAGAAGCCCTTACCCCTTTAATAACTAAAACCAACCTACCCCTTTTGCTAACCTCGTATCCTGCATAAATGAGGTTAACCTGTTAAACCCCATGTTAGACCAACTAAACCCCTCATCTTCATCACCTTTCCCTAGAAGCAACCAGCAATCGCAGGTAAAGAGGCCAAGGAGAGTCTTCACTTCCCTTAACATACCTCTGACCATAGCCCTGAATCGTCTTGTCGAAAAAGGGCTGATAAAGTTTCTTGATCCAATGCCACTACCTAACCCTCTACCACTGAGATACAATCACTCCCAGTACTATGCGTACCATCAAAGCCACGGACACCCAGCTGATAATTGCTTAAGACTTCGTCATGAAATCCAAGATCTCATCGACAACAAAGTCATCCCACCTCCATCTGCTATTTAGAAGCCAAGCAGGCCGATCTGAACTGTATTCAACTATGGCAGCCAGAAAATCCTATTTGTCACTTTTGTCCAGCACACCTTCCGCGCCCATACATTCCAGCCACAGAAGATCATTTTTCTTGCTCTCTGATTATGACAGGAATTGGGTGGAAAGTGGAAGAATGGAATGACACAGCCTGGGATGGATTCGAAATAGTAATTCAGGCCGACAACCAGGATGAGGAGAAATATAATGATGACTGGCCGTTGAACTACCCAGTAAATCCATATGGATTTGGCAATGTTTTAGACGGCATAGCTATCCCTCAACTCTTTGCAAAAGAGGTGCATATTGATGAGATAGAGTCCTATTGGCTAGCCCGAATAGTGTTAAAGTCAGATGGGTAGAAGTAGACCGAGTTTTGGGCCACCCGTGAGTAACAAGTGGGATACATAGAAGAAGACATTTGGGGATTGGATGATGTCGACAATACATGGGCTATTGAAGATGAAGAAGAGAGAAAAGGAAGGTCGAAGAGTAGTGATTTACATGACTTGTGGGAATTTGAGAGCTCTCTATACATCACTAAGGTTAGACAAACCAATAACGCAATGCCAGGTTTATGAGATCCTAAGGAAGGAGTTGAGCACTTGACCGCACGTCTATCTGTGCACTTTCCTCTCTCGATTTTGAATTTGTAATCCCCTTTCTTTTTGATATCAATGAAATGAACAAGGATTCTGGTTACTCTGCTTTGATTGATTTATTTTATACGTTTTCTGATGATTTTAAATTGGAAGGGAATGTCTCTGAAGAAATAAAAGCTATAACAAAAATAGAATAAGAAATGTGAACTCAACCTATAATTGAAAAAATTTTATCAATAAATCTGGATAATAAAACTAATCCATAAATTGTCCAAATCAGTTCTTCATTATCTTCAGTTGAACGTGAGTAATTAACAACTTTATTAACAGAATTCAAAGACGTCTTTGCACGATCTTATGAGGACATACCCAACATTGATCCTGAAATTCTCCAACACCATATCCCTTTATATTTCGATGCTAATCTAGTCAAGCAGAAGTTGAGAATAATACGGCCAGAATGGGCGCTAAAGATCAAGAAAGAAGTCACCAAGCAGATCAACGCTGAATTTCTTATGGTAATCGAGTATTCGAAGTGGGTGGCCAACATTATGCCGGTCTTAAAGAAGGATGGATGTCTTAGAGTTTGAGTGGATTTCGAAATCTCAACATGGCCAGCCCTAAGGATAACTTCCCGTTATCGCACATTAATGTCTTAGAGGATAGCACAACGGAGCACGCCCTCTTATCTTTCATGGACGGCTTCTCTGTGCACAATCAAATCCTAATTGACCTTGAAGACAGAGAGAATACAACATTTACTATGCCTTAGGGCACCTACTGTTATCATGTGATGCCATTCGATTTAAAGAATATAGGGGCAACCTATCAAAAGGCTGCAACTCCCTTATTGCATGATATGATACACAAAGAAGTCGAGGTGTACGTGGATGATATGATCGTGAAGTTCAAGGATCGAGATGACTATGTCATAGCAGTTCAAAAATTCTTTGAAAGGATCAGGAAAAACAAGATGCAGCTAAACCTACAAAAATGTGCCTTTGGAGTCACTGCAGGCAAAATGTTCGAGTTCATGATTACTCAACGAGACATTGAAGTCGACCCTTTGAAAATCAAGGCATTCGTGAAAATGCCTCCCCCAAATACCGAACAAGAAGTCAGAGGTTTTTTGGGCAAGATACAGTTCATCAGTCGATTAATAGCCAAGCCGACAATCACCTATGAGCCGTTGTTTCGTCTACTGAAGAAATGGGCTAAGTTCGAGTGGGATTAGAAATGCCAAGTTGTCTTTGAAGCTGTATGTCAGTACTTGCAAAACCCACCTGTTCTAGCTCCTCCCGAGCCTAATAGGCTATTGATTCTCTATTTGTCAGTGACTGATTCAGTTATGGGTTGCATGCTAGCACAAAAAGGAGAAACTGAGATTGAAAAGGCGATTTACTACTTGAGTAAGAAGATGACCTGATGCGAGGTACGATACACGCCATTAGAAAAGATATGTTAGGCATTGGTTTGGGCCTCCTAAAAACTAAGGCATTACATGTTATCTTTTACGGTGAATGTAATCTCCTGGATGGATCTATTGAAGTGCTTGAAAAGGAAGATTGGCCCGTTCGATCTCAAATATGTCACTATGAAATCTGTAAATGGTAGAGCAGTGGCAGAGTTCTTGGCAGACTAACCGATTGAAGGAGACGAAGACGCCAAGTTTCAGTTCCCCAACGAGCAGCTCATAGGAGTCAGAGATGATAAATGGACTCTATATTTTGATGGTGCATCCAATCAGTATGGCTATGGAATAGGAGTTCTTCTTGTCACCCCTGACGAGTCACATGTTGCTCTATATTTGAAGCTCAACTTCAAAGTCACCAACAACCAAGCTGAGTATGAGGCATGCTTAGCCGGGTTAGAGGCTGCCCTAGAACTAGGGACAAATAAATTGAAAGTCATTGGAGACTCGGCACTGGTGGTTTCACAAGCAAAAAGAGAATGGAAGGTTAAAGATGAAACACTGATCCTCTACCATTAGGAGCTTGAGAAGTTGATTCCATACTTTGAATCGATGGTCTTCACCCGTGTTCCAAGATTACAGAATAAGTTTGCTGATGCCCTGGCTACATTGGCGTCAATGATCGACATACCATCTGAAGTCAAGATGAGGCTACTAATAATTGACCAGAAAAGAAAACCCGTGTATGAGATGATAGCGGCAATCGAAGAAAGCATAGATGAACTCCCTTAGTACTTTGACATCCAGAATTTTGTGAAAAAGGGAGAATACCCCAAACCTGCGAGCAAAAAGGACAAACGAGCAATAAGGGGATTATCTGCGCAGTTTGTCATTTGTAGAGGGAAGTTGTACAAACGAGAGAACTTTGGGGTCAATAAGCTATGCGTCAGTAGTGAAGAAGGTTGAGAACTGATGAAAAGGGATACATACTAGAGTCTACGGGCCTCACATGAGTGGAAACTTGTTAGCCAAGAAGATCTTGTGACAAGGGTATTTTTGGATGACAATAGAAACAAACTGCATCTAGTTCGTGCAAAGGTGTCATTAGTGCCAGATCCATGCGAACCTCATGCATGTTTTCCCATCCCAGCTGTATAGCTTGACGTCGCCATGGCTATTTTTAGTATGGGAAATCAATGTGATTGGCAGAATAACACCAAAGGCCTCGAATGGTCATGAATTCATTCTGGTAGCCATCAATTACTTTACCAAGTGGGCGGAGGCTGCCATTACCCGGTGCTGAAGGCCTCTAGGTCGCCAAGTTCATCAAGAACGATATCATTTGTCGATACGGAGTCCCCCACGAGTTTATTTCAGATAACAGTTCACACTTTTAAGGTGAAGTCCTGGACCTCTTCGAAGAGTATCGAATAGTGGCCTACAAGTCATCACCATACCGACCACAGACCAACGGAGCACTCGAAATGGAGAACAAGAACATTAAGAAGATTCTACAGAAGATGATTAGCTCATAGAAGGATTGGCTAGAGCATCTACTGTTTGCACTATGGGAATATAGGACGTTGGTCAGAGCTTCAGCAGGAACCATGCCTTACTCTTTAGTGTATGGGATGAAAGTTGTACTTTCTATTGAAGTGAAAATCCCTTCACTTAGAGTAGTGGCTGAGGCTAATATCGTAGAAGTAAACTGATAGAGAAACCGAATGGAAGAGCTATTCTTGTTCGATGAAAGAAGATTACAAGCTCTATTTCATATACAAGGGTACCATAGAAGGATAGCCAGAGTGTTCAACAAGAAGGTCAAGACCTGGGATCTAAGAGAAGGTGACTTAGTTCTTAAGGAAATCAGGGCTCCTATTTTTTATTCGAGGGGCAAGTTCAAGCCAAATTGGGCCGGGCTGTATCTGATAAAGACTATTATGACCGGTGGTTCTGTAATCATCATGGATCTGGATGGTAACACGTTCTTCACTCCGATTTACTTGGACCAGCTCAAAAAGTATTACCCAAAGAAAAATAAAATAAAAAAATAAAAGCTCGCTAGGTTAAAAATCGAACAGGTAGCCCATGCAAAGGTTAAAGCAGCCTGTAAAGCTAAAATCCGAAAGGGTGACCTTGACAAAAGTTAGGGCACCATAAAATGAGAGTGTTAATACCCAAGAATGAAACAAGCCCGAACTAAGGTACGACCTGATTCCACTTCTTGGGATATGTAGGTAGCTTCTTTCAAGAAGTCTAACCACTTTCTTTATTTTAACCATCTTTGAATCCGAGTAAAGATCAATGCAAATTTATCTTTGAGTTTTGATAATAAAGTCATTCAAATTGCAAACATCGAAAAGTTTTAAATAATTAGGAACCTTTTTTTAGATAGAAGTGGGATCTTCTCATTACTTCAGCTGTAATTACACGGTTTTGAAAGTAAAGACGGGCGTGCAAGTCCTAAACTCTACAAAAAAAGAGAGAAAGTTATGAAATCCTGAAAGCAAGTAGGTCCCTCAAATCTTTCTCCTGTTTTGTCTCTGCGCGATTGCGTTCTTTCCCTTGTACTTTCTTGAAATCGCAAGGTCCAAACCATGCGCCCGTATCCTTCAAAGGTTGCGGGTGTACCTTTTTTGTACATTTTGTGTACCTTTTACTTTTCGTTGTTTTCTTTCTACCGATTGTTTAAAATTTTGTTGCTTTTGGATGGATTATCCATTTTGTTAAGAATAAAAGTAAAAATCCTTGTAAAGATTAACCTGTGACTCGGGACTTGTATTATGCACTGAACAACTAATGTAGTTTAAGTAGTACTAAAGATGAAGTTTTTCATGCAAGCAAAATCATTTAAAAAGAGAGGTAAAAGGCCCGAAGGCCTAAAGTGTATGTGGAAGGGCACCCTAGCCCATCAACAAATGAAACTGGGGCACCCAGGCCTAGAAAAGATGAATATATCATAAACTGTGGTATAAATAAAGTCAATATAGATATGAGGGGAAGGAATCTCTCAGCTATCTCTCTATCGCCTCTGGTGGACCCGACAAGGAGGGAGAGGTATAGAGGGCCCTACGTCTGAGGGGCCAGCCTCGGTAGAATTGAACATCTCCTTTAGGTCATCTCCATTAGCATCATCATCATCACTGGAAGTGGATATGACTCCCAAATGGTTCTGAGATAATGAAGTGGATCCCTGAGTAGAGCGAGCTCGGGAGGAGGTGTGGAACCCATGACGTCGCACAATACCTCAAATTGGAGCTTGCGGTTGTGGAAAGAAAGATAAGTACAGGAACATGATGCAGAAAAGGAGTGAAGAATTAGAAAGTGAAAGAAATCAGAAAGTACTCACTATAACCTCAGGGGCGTAAGCAACGTCGACAGCTCGAAGGGAAGCATCCTGCTGGCGGGCCAATGCGTCAGGCCAAACACCAAGAGTAGCTGACGATCCACCCATGCCTAGTCAACCTGCTGTGGCGCCGAAAATTAGGGTTTTGTTTCAAAAATAAGAGAATTCAAGAAATATTTAGAAAATACTTTAACACGTTGAAAACTAAATTTTGAAAAGCCTTTTATGAAAAATAGAGTCACCACTTGGTCTTTTAGAAAAATCAAGAAAAATAAAATGAGCCACTGATCTTTAACAAGGTAACTAGAGAAAACAAGAGTCTGGGGGTTAAGGTACAAACTGGGGAATGTGTTAGGCATCCCATTCGCTCAACCGTGAGGTTGGTCTCTACTAATCATCATTGATTTTTAATTAGATTTTTCAAGTGCATACAAATACAAAAAATGGAGTCAAAGAGAGAAAATTTAAAATCAAATAAGAAAAACACATAACATATGTATACAAAATGCCAAACAAAACAAACAGCAAAAGAAAATTTCAAAATCCTACGGTATGCAATTTCTAACTAAAAGATACATGGAGCAAATCGCATGCAATATCACCAAATAGCCTAAACCATCCTAAACATGATACCAAATGAAGAGATATACTTCAAAATTCATTAAATTCAAACCTTATCACATAATGGTAACCACATGTAATATCTTAAAATAAGCATAATATGGCTTCAGAAAGAAAAAAAAAGAAAATATATCCTAAAATTCTCTAGATGTTAAACGTACCAAATGTTTTATTGCAAGTCACATACTAAAAACCAATAAAATGTGATAAATAGTAAAATGATACTATGGAACCAAAATTAAACTAGAACAAAATAAGAATATGGTAATTATTACATAGAAATGCAATAATTACGCACATAACAAAGAAAATATAATATGCGGGCGTAATATTAATGATTATGACCGCATAGATGTTAGTGCCTAAATATAACAGTAATGATATTACAAATCACAACTACGGAGTATGTTGGCACTATTTTAATGAATAGTGGAATAACAGTATTCTAAGTGCGGGTGTGCAATGTGAATAAAGTGAAATTAAGATTACTTGGATGGTGACGGATATCAATCAAATTAACTTAAACTAACCATGCTTATCATGGATAATCACATGCTTACAATTCAACAAACTAAATAGATTAGGTAGATTACTACACAAGCATCATAAAGAATTAAAGTTAACTCGACTACTCCAAAAGGAAAGAAATGGAGAAAGAAAGGTCGGGAATCAAGATAAAATACCTGATCACTACTATCCGGGGTATCCTCAAGTCGGGGAATGGTGATAAACCGTCCAATCTTTGGGCAAAGTTGCAATCCAAGTGTAGGGGTGAGTTGAGAATCTAATAGGATATCGACATCGGTGGTCATCCTCTCAGTGCTTCGACAGAGTATCAATTCTCAAAATCTATCGCCTTTCGACTTGTTAGAACTCTGACATCAAAATTGTCCTCTCAAAATTATACCAGAGGTACGGTATTTATAGAGTTCATCAACCAATGAGGTGCTTGCACGTTTAGGGACACGTCAGGCCTTTTGAAGTTGGCGGTCGTCTGGTATGGAGTTGGCGGTTGCCACAAATTCTGAGCTTCCAAGGGTTTCATATGGCGGTCACCACAATGAAGTTGGTGACCCCAAGGTTCAAAGCTGGCGACCGCTACTTGGGCTTGGCATTCTAAGAGGTTCTTATAACGGTCACAAACATCAAAGTTGGCGGTTCAAAGTTTGGATAATGTAGGTTCTCTGGTTTGAAGGTTTTGATCATTTGGCATGGGTACTAAGCTTAGATCATTTTCAAGGATCATTCTAAAGTACCATTTCGCTTGATTTCATAATCAGAAACACCCGGACCAACCTAAGTTAGGCAGGATCAAATTGGGGTGTCTATAGTTGCCCCTTTTTGACACAACTTGCGCAGCAACGCGTGATGCGAGTTATGTCAAAGACCCAAAGACAACATTCATTGGACCGAGCCATCAATCATAGCCACAAACACACAAGCATGCATATGATGTTAGTCGTACTCAAATTTTCATCAAGCTGCCTACATACCTCTTTGTTAAGGATTAGACCAAAACGTAATTCCTAGGGCAAATGCACAGATGCAATATGTAAAACATGATACAAATACTGGTATGATCAAACAATATCCTAAAGATCGAGTTAAAATTTAAAGGGGACACAATCAATCAAACAAGTCAAAGATCGAGTCAAGATCTATAAGCTCAGCTAGGGATAAAATAATTAAAAGGATCGAGTCAAGACCCTAAAAATTATCTTAACCGAAAAGAAATAACAAATTAACTAGGTCAAGCCAAGACCTAAAAATTCGAAACGATAATGTGACAAGGATAATTAAAAGTCGAGTCAAGACTTATAATTATTCTCAAAGGAGAGCAAATCACAAATCAATAGGTCGAGTCAAGATCTAGAAATTAGTGACGAGCACGGGACAAAAAATAATTAAAAGTCAAGTCAAGAGTTAAAACTATTTTTATAAGAGAAAAAATCTAAAATTAATAGGTCGAGTTAAGACCTAAAAACTCAAGACGAGCACAAGATAAAAATAATTAAAAGTCAAGACAAGACTTAAAACTATTTTTATCGAAGAAAACACTGCGAATTAATAGATCGAGTCAAGACCTAAAAACTCGGGATGAGCACAGGACAAAAATAATTAAAAGTCGAGTCAAGACTTAAAACTATTTTTATCGGAGTAAACACCGCAAATTAATAGATCAAGTCAAGACCTAAAAATTAGGGACGAGCACGGAATAAAAATAATTAAAAGTCGAGTCAAGACTTAGAATTATTTTTATAGGAGAAAACACCGCGAATTAATAGGTCAAATCAAGATATAAAAATTTGGGACAAGCATGAGACAAAAATAATTAAAAGTCGAATAAAGACTTAAAACTACTTTTATTGGAGAAAACAACACATAAAACAAAATAAAAATAATTAAAAACCGAGTCAAGGTTTAAAATTATTTTAAAAAAGAAAAGCTAAATACCTAAACATGCCCTAAATAGCCCCCAGGGAGTAATAAATACCCCAAAACATAACCATTACTCATGAAAACACGTACTCGCCAACTTTAAAATTGGTGGTTGCTAGGTCTAAACATCGAGATAGGTGACATGACCGTTGATAAGTTAGAGGTCGCCAGCATCTTTTATAACCAAGCTTGTGGTCACCATGTGGCGATCTAACAACCGCGCAGTCGCTACCTTCCAAGGTAGCGACCGCCAACTCATAGGGCTATCAAGACCCCCAGGACGCGCGAGTTAGGCCTCACTTGCTTCCCTCATTCTCTCTCTTTACCCCATTACTCTCTCTTGAGTTTTCTTGGTTCTTCTTTGCTTTTGAGCTTTTTCTTAGCTTTCGGCCACCGCTTTCGTCATGGCAGGACGCGAACACATGGAAGCCAACTTTGGAGTATTGCGGGGACCTTATGTGGGTGAGAGCTCTTCCATGGGTGCCCCTGAGGGTACGGTCTCCAGTGTTCTTGCCTGTGGAGTCTTCTACACTCAGCCCTCTACTGCATTGGGGGCGATGGTGTTGAAGCCAAACTGCTAAGATCATTTATTTGAATACGATTTTTTGAAAAAAAAAACTAGACGGGCAATCGCCGAAACAGGCTCCAGATTAATTTTTTTTTGATGTCGAATGATCAAAATAAAACCCGTACTCCCAAAATTGGATTCGGGATTATACATTTTGAAATCTGGTAGATTGATTTCGGTTACTGCAATAACCATAAATGTGAATCTTTCGAGTTGAAGCCCTAATCAAGCCTTCTGCTGTATTCCCGATGTAAGTCACGAATATAGAGTGAGCTACGATCTTTTGTCAACTTAAACCTGTTAAACTAATCACAATAGAGAATACGTGGAAACCCTAATCTTGAAAGACGACTTGTGATTTATGTTTAGCATAATCGCATATATATATGGTACAGTAGAGACCAGTGGAATAAATATGACTTGAACTTCTAATATAATTATGAAAACCCGCCTACTCCTAAGGTAATTTCATAAAAACATAAATTATAATTCATATCACTAAAGAATCGTAATTGAACTCTCAGCCATATTATCAAAATCGATTATTCGGGCTCCTGTTATTAAATGCTTAACTCGTCTCCCCATGTTAAGATTTTCGATACCCACCAATTAAATTTAATTACTGACAATTTAATTTAATCGGCTTCTTAAAATTCCTTAAACCTTCTCACTTAATTTATTTGTCAGCCGAATAATTAAATCTACTTGTAGGGTTTGTGTCACGTCCCGACTCCGGGGATTCGTGAACCAACCCAACCGTCCCGCATATAAAGGTCATTAACAAAAAATTTCATTCACTAAAGGTTTGAGTTCCAGATTTATAAAGGGAATTAATAAATTATCTTTATTAAGTAACCATACAATAACATTTTCATGACATATATACATATCGCATTCCAAACTAATGCTTTGAGTTTTCTAGAGATTCTTTACGACATTAATATCATTACAGTAACCCATTCAAGTTTATGTACAATGTAACTCAAAATATAAACGAGATACTAGATCTTCCTTCTAACCTTTCCCAAAATACATCATGTGCCCTGTATCTCCCCTGATTCTCGATACCTGAAAGGGTGTAGCATACGTACGTGAGCCGAAACTTGTAGGATATAGATTAACTCAAATATGATGCATGATTTGTGAGATGTGATGGGTGCATCAGAATAAAAATGCAAGTTACACTAATACGTTAGCTGTTCATATGCACACACCCACGCACACGAGTTTATCCCATTTACATCAATTCTTTATTTCTTTACTCATATTCGTTGACCCTTTTTCAAAATATTCATTTCTTTCATATTATCCAGATTATCATCCCATTACCTGATTTTTTACAAAAATCGTGTCACATTTTTATTACCCGGTTTATCACCAAACCGTTTCACATCTACTGAACCGGTGTCAGGTGCAGCTTATAGAGACCCCTCCCTATTAATTCCCATTAGGCTATGCGAAACCATTGAGTAATAGATAGCTCTATAACTCACCACGACACAACACCATATTTCGGGGGCTAACCTATGGGCATATGGTTCCCAACTTGCACAAGTTTTCGGTCTTTCACCGCGGAGCTGTGCAAGCCCAACTTAATCCACATCAATCCATACGGTTCATTATCCATTGATACTATCGTTTTCAAAATCCAGAAGTCTAACCCACAAGTGGTTCCTCTCTCAATTATTGCCACAATTTATCCTTTCAATTTCAACTTTAAATTTTCGATTTCATTTTCAAACCATACTTTGTTTTAGTGTTCAAGTTCTCTCTTCAAATCAAATGCATCTAGAAATTCAATACGCAATTTCTCATAACTTGTATCCTTTTTATCCATTTTAAAGGATGCTAACAACACAAGAATAATTCAATCAAGTTTATGCCATTTAAAAAAAGGAATACACCTATCATATGTATATATTTACATGTATAAGTTTAAAATCCACTTTCAATGTAAACTCCAACCCAAGTATAGTTATGAAGGTGTACCACCAGCCCAAGATATTAAAAATTTGATAAAGTGGCCCAATAATGATAAAAATAACTTTTTCAAAAGCATTTAGTTAAAAATGGGTGAAAACGGTTAAGAGCTTTTGGCATACCCTCACTATTTTAATCATAACTTTTTCTACAAAAAGAATTTTAATGTGAGAGTAGTGTCATTGGAAAGAAGACTTTTGGGGCTTCAACTTGAGTATAAAAAACCCAATTCAGAGTCTAAATGAGGGAGATACGATAAAAAAAAGTTGACCTTGCGCAGCCAATCCGCTGGAGCAGACATAGTGCCCTCGAGCGCCCAAGCTCTCTGTCATGTGATCGCTCGAGCAGACAGGGCTCTGCTCGAGCGTGCTGGTGCTCGAGTAAAACCCAAATTTTTTCTTGTTTTGTATTTCTAACCTCAAAACTCTCGAACACTCACAATTAAGCTTCAAATCCCAAATTTCAACATAAAACGTTGAGTTCCAAGTCACATAACCCTCTTTTCAACAACAATTTTGCAAAACCATGGTTAAATCACTTCTCCAAAAATCATATTTTCATAAAACCCAACTCAACTCACACACACTTATCATGTTTTCAAACTCCACATGAAATTAACTAAATTTTTACTCATGTAAGCAAAGTATTAACCCAAATCATAATAAATATATGAGAAAATCTAGATCCTACCTTGGATTTGCTCAAAAGCTTGATAGGAGATCTGCCACCTCTTTGCTCTAAAATTTGATTTCCATCCTTGATTTCTCTAAATCTTGCTTTAATCTTCAACTTGAGGGACGGAGGGTTAGGATTTTCATATGGGGTTTGGGTTTCTCTCACTAGGAGAGTAAAGAGAAGAGAAAGGGAGAAGAGGTGATGAAAAATAAAATGAGGAGAGGAGTCTCTCACGTGGCTTATGTATATATAGATATATATCCCCAATCTCTCTCCATGGTTCAAGAATCTTCTAAACATTTCCCAATAGTCCGCTCGAGTGGATCCTCGCCGCTCGAGCGGTGACCCCTAAAGCTGATTCCTGCGAATTTCCAAAAAACTCATCTCAAACTTTTAACTTTGCTCACATTTTATTACTTCGAATTTTCTATAAACATAACCATATCAATTATCATTCATTACCATGTATCTCAATTCCACTTTTATATATCATTAATTCAACCGTTAACGAGAAAATTTCCATAGCACCCACGCCTAAACTTAATTCAGTCTCCTCACTTAACCAAAAACATGAAATCCCAAAATAAACACGTACCGGGCCGTTACAATTTGATCCGTTCAAAACTTATAATCTTCTTTAAAGGGGTATCGTCAATTCCGAACAATCAAGACATGAATTCCGTAAATAATTAATATTCACCATATAATTAATACTACTATCCAACTCACCGGGACTATTGACCTAAAAATGATCGTACCCTCTAATAAATCAAAATAACAAATATTAAATATACGCAAATAATAATTATTTTAGAATTAAAAGTATAAGCACTCATAATAATCATGGGGTGTAAATTTATTTATATAGTCAGTATAAAATTAATTATCCTAATATGGTCATGTTCGATACATACACACAAAGTATACTAGTACAGAGAGTCGGAATAATAGACGACGTAATTATTTGTTTCCCGTAACCAAGATAGGCCTACTAAAATTCTGTGCTACAGTCATACCGATGGTTTATCTAATTCCATCTAAATTGTGAATAAAACTTATATTCTGCAAGAACCTATAATCTGGTCTTCTGTGTGCAAGTCGTATTTTACACTATAGATTAAATACTGTACAGAATAAATGACAATCATGCATAACATTAAAGAAATGATATTGCATTCATTGCTTATTAAGATTCTAATAAAACGAAAAAATAATTTTATTAAAAATAAAATTAAATACTAAAACTAAATAAAATCTATAATTTTTAGTATACAACCCTGACAATCTCTCATTTATACTCAAAATCATACTATCATACATCTGATTCATATACTCTCTACATGACTGTCAAAAGTTTTAACCGGTAGCTCTTTGTAAAAAGATCTGCAAAGTTGTTCCCTGATTCAATTTTGGTCGCATCAACATCACTCCTCTATATAATTTCTGGTATCAGATGATATTTACGCTTAATGTGTTTTTCTTTCTTGTGGACTCTTGGCTGCTTTGAGTTTGTAATCGGTCTGCTATTATCACAATAAAGTGTAATAATCAACTGAACTGAAGGCACCACATTTAGATCTAACAGGAAGTTCCTGAGCCAAATAGCTTCTTTGGCTGCTTCAGAAGCTACCAAGTACTCGACCTCTATGGTAGAATTAGCAATGCAGGATTGCTTAATACTCCTCCAATTTATATCTCCACCTCCAAAGATAAACACATATTCTGAGATAGACTTACGAAAATCCTTGTTTGATTAGACGTCCGAGTCTGTGTACCCGAAAGGTACTAGACTGTCTGCTTGGTAAATCAACATATAATTTCTAATTCTTTTTAGCTACTTGATTATATATTCTTTAGTGTAGACCAATGCTCTTGCCTTGGATTAGACTGACATCTGCTAACCATGCCAACGAAAAAGTAGATGTCGAGTCTTGTACAAAGCATACTATACATTAGGCTTCCTACTACCGAAGCATAAAAAACCGCCTTCATCTTCTTTATCTCACCAGGTGTTTTAGGACATTGATCTTTGGATAGAGTGATTCAATGCCTGAAAGGGAGAAACCATTTCTTGGAATCATGCATACTAAAACGAGTAAGGATGTCATCGATATACTTTGCTTGTGATAAGCCCAACATCCTTTATTTTTGATCTCGCAAAAGCTTAATCCCAAGGATATGACTCATTTTTCCAAAGTCTTTCATAGCGAACTGCCCAGATAACCATACTTTTACTGAAGATAACACCCCCATATCATTTTCGATGAGTAAGATCTCATCTACATAAAGTACTACAAAGACCACCACGCTTCCGTTACGCTTCTTGTACACAAAGGACTCATCTAGAGTTGCTTCAATGTAATTTCAGGGTTCAGTATCTAGTTCTACCGAGATCCTGCCAAAAGATTCCCCTAAGAACATATACCGATCGTGTTGATGAACAACCCTTCCACTACGATGAGGCACTACATGCGTTTGTGTACTAACAGTAACGCGTTGTGTAGAATTTAAACCCTGTGCACCATTATCCACATGCTTATCCACATGCTTATGTGGCATGTTAACGGTAGCACTCTGATCTAGTTAAGGATCTGCACCTGTCCTGATAATCCTCCCGCTACGACGAGGCAATGGGATAATAGTGACTTGTGGTTCTTTTTTTATTCTACTGGTATTTCCTCTCAATTCTTCCAGAACAATTTTACTTTTAGGCCTGTGATCCATAATATAATCTTTTTTCAAGAATCGGGCATTGGTGCTAACAATGACCTTCTGATCCATATGATTACAAAATAAACAACCCTCCATTCCCTTAGGATACCCAATAAAGAAATAGACTTCTGTCATCGGTTCCAACTTACCCGCGTTTCCTTTTAGCACTTGTGCTGGACACTCTTAAATCTGAATAAGTCTCAGACTAGGCTTGCGCTCAGTTCACAATTCTGTGGGAGTTGAAGGTACTGACTTAGAAGGTACCAAGATCAGAATATAAGCCGTTGTCTCCAATGCAAGTCCGCAAAATGAATTAGGTAATTCCGAATAACTCATCATTGACCTAACTATTTCCATAAGTGTCTTATTCCTTCTTTCTGCTACACCATTCTGTTGTGGAGTGCTCGGTACAATCAATTAGGATATAATCCCTTATGATCACAAGTAATCTTAAACTCTCTAAAGAGATGCTCGCCACCACGGTGAGATCGTAGTGACTTGATACTTTTACCCAGATGTTTCTCCGCCTCCGCCTTGAAATCTTTGAATTTCTCAAAGATTCAGACTTATGGTGCATCAGGTAAATATATTTATAGCTTGAGTAGTCGTCAACGAAACTAACAAAATATTTAAAATCACTTCTAGCCCAGATAGTTATAGGGCCACACACATTAGAGTAAACCACTTCTAACAGTTCTTTAGTTCTATAGCTTTTGGCCGAAAACGACATCTTCGTCATTTTACCCTCTACCTAGGACTCACAGACTAGCAGTGCCTCCACTTCTAATAAACTCAAAGATCCATATTCTATCAGTCTATTTATCATTTTTAGATTAATATGGCTTAAGCGTAAGTGCCAAAGAAACGTTTGGTTCATTAAAGAAGAATCGTTTCTCTTATATGAAAAATTAGATGTGTTATTCAATTCGGTCAGTTGCAGTATAGAAGAGATTGAAGTAATACCATAAAGATCATCCACCAATATACCAGAACAGATAACTTATTTATTATTCTTAATAACCACAAAGTTATTAAAATAAACTAAATATCCGTCTTTAACCAATCTAAAAACGAAAACTAACCAATCTAAAAATGAAAACTAAGTTACTTCTAATGGAAGGTACATAAAGACAAACTTTCAATATTAAAACCTGATCTCTACTAAATCTGAGAGTAATATCTCCTACTGCAACGGCTGTCACATTTGTATTACTGCCCATATACAGGTAAATCTTCCTATCACTAAGTTGTTGAATTTTTTAGAACCCCTGCATTGAATTACAGACATGATTAGTGGCTCCGGTATCTACATATCAAGTACCGGTAGATAACGCTGCTAAACATGTTTTCACAATCAGTAAACAAAAATTACCCTGATTGTTCAGCTTGCTGAGATAAAATGGATATTGTTTTTTCCAGTGCCATGTCTAGTTGTAGTAAAAATATCTGCTTTTTGGCTTTTTCATACCAGTTCGTGAACCACTAACTATCTTGAAAATTGTGCCACCCTGTTTTTGAACTTTTTTCTTTTTCTTGCCTTTCAACCTAAAAGAAGAACCCTTTTTAGAAATAAACAAATTTTTTTGGTATCCTAAGAATACCCTCGACAGTTAAAGGTATATCCATATTCCTTTTTCAGTCTATATAGTTTGGTCATGTTAGTTTTTTTTTATTATTATTATTATAATCGCGAGTGAATTAAAAGTCATTTTAATCCTGAAAATTATATAATTAGAAACCATTAATTATGATGAGCAAAAATGTTGAATTTTATTTTAAATTGAGTCCCTCTACTATTTTTTTAAAAAAAATTTGCCACCAGCCTAGAACCCTATGAATAGCATGCCTCGATGGGAGAGCGTCTACTATTCATCGTTTGTCTAGACATATTAATTTTTATTAATTTTACTATTTAGGCAATAGACCATACTAAATAAAATTAAATAGCTAACATGGTTTTGGTCTAGTAAATAATAGCAGTGATTCAGATAGAGAGGATACTGTTATTTACAGTTAAGTGTTAACCATCACCTAATCCTGAATCAATTGCTTCGCAATAAACCCTTCACATGGAGAAGTGATCTACACTAACAATTATCCAGAATTATCCATGAAGGAGGTTCGTACCGGTAATACCGTAATTAAATTTGTCCTATGGGGAGAAAGGACTTACTGCCAATACGCAGAATTAATTATATTATGGAGACTACAAGATTTATCTGTGAATAAATTTTTTCTCCCATTTAGTTTTTTAAAATATTTTTGAAGGTTATAAAAATAATTTAATTAATATAAATTTACTAATTTAAAAAAATCACACGATCTGAAAGATTTTGATTTTTTTTTAATCAATCTTTTTCGTATTTCAATGTGTAAACAAAATTGAATGTACAATTTTTTCATTACTTTACAGCTAAGGTATTGAACAAAAGCATTCAAGTACGATTTATTACAAATTTTTTTCAAAAAATAACAATTTATTAAAATTAATCCTTTTTCATTTAATTAATCCAAAAATTTGAAATTAATTCACATTTTTCAAGATATCCAATTTATTAAAAAAATCATCTTAAACGTGTTATTTTGTAAAAAATAAAATATCTAAAATTTTTTCATTTAATTAAAAAACTTAATTTTATTTTTCTTTACAAAATATTAATTAAAATTAAATTTTCTCGAATTAATTAAATTAAATAGAAAATATAAAATTAATATTTATCATCCACGTAATTTATATAAATAAATAAATAAGATAAATATTGTCCTGTTTTATGATTGAGGTGAAACTCTATCGAGTTTCAAGTTCTTGTATCCAAATATGCTTCTAGTCTTTTAATCGTCACAGAAAGCTACTTACTCTTGTCAAAATCGAACAAGGATTCATCCATTCGCAGTGTTATACAACACTTCTCGATCAAAACATATCAGAAAATAGCCCCCGGAGCCGCCTCAAACAGCCACCACCGCCGGCAACACTGCACCAGCCTTTTCCCAAGGCTTGTTCGACCTCTTACCGAACTTCGTTTTCGTTCCCGTTTTATCTAAAATGGAGATAACAAAATATACTATTTTTCTGTAAAAATTTTGATTCAAAAACATTGAGAAAAATGGCTTTCGATGGCCGTTGAACCATCACTATCGTTGCTGCCACTCTGCCTGCTATGCTGCCAACTTTTTGAGACCGTTTCGACTTCATTCGAACTCCGTTTTCGTTCCCATTTTTTCAAAAACGTAGCTAATGAAATATAATATTTTTATATAAAAATTCCAATTCGAAAACATCGAGAAAAATGGCTTTCGATGGCCACCGAACCACAGTTGTCGTTGCTGTCGCGCTGCCTCTGATTGTTGCCAACTTCCCGAGGCCGTTTCGGCCTTATCCGAGCTCTATTTTCATCTCTATTTTTTTTGAAACATAGCTTACAAAATATACTATTTTTTTTGTCAAAAACCGGATCAAAAATAACCCAAAAAATACGCTTCGATGGCCTGAGAAGCCGCTGTGCCACACTACCCAGCGCCACCTGCTGTTGTTTCCACTGTTTTGGCTTTTTCGTGGTTGATTCGGCTCCCATTTTGCACTATTATTAGCACTGATATCTAGCAATACAATGCCTTAAAGAACACCTCAAAAATAGTCCCGAAATACATCAAAAAATAGCCCCGAACAGCCCTTGAATCGCCACTGCCAGCCACCACCTTGCACCGCCAATTTGACTTGTTTTTGTCCAAGTTGTTTCTATGTTTTTGGACTGTTTTTTTGCCTATTTTACTACTATTTTGTATCTAGAAAATAACACAATCCATCCCAAGAAATTTGCAAAATTGAGCCAAAAATAGCTCGAGTTGCCGGCCAAAGCCGTCGCCGGAGAGCTGTTTTACTGCCCCTTTTGTTGTATTTTTTGACCTATTTTGCTGCTATTTTTAATGCACAAAATTTACCAAAAAAACTATTTTAAAATCGTACAAAAATCGTCACGATCTGTGGCTCAAAACACCCAAAACCACCGCCAAAATCACCGATTGTACTGCTGCCTGTTCTTTGTGCTCTTGGAGATTCGGACATGTTCTTAAATATTCTAAAATATTTAAAAATAATAATAAAATCTTTTACATCAAAAATTTATGTCCCAAACGCTCACATTTGAACTAAAAAAGCTTAAATTATCACGATAAATTCACGTGATTTAAAAAAAACTTGAAACGCCTGCAAAACAAAATTAGCAGAGTTCTTAATCTACTCGGCACGTCGATTAACCGTGAACATAATCAAAACGTTTTTAATACCAATTGTTGGTGGTAAACTGCTAAGATTACTGATTTGAATACGATTTTTCGATAAAAAAAAAACTAGACAGGTAATTGCCGAAACAAGCTCTAGATTAAAATTTTTTGTTATCGAACGATCAAAATAAAACCAGTATTCCCAAAGTTAGATTCCGTATTATATCTTTTGAAATCTGGTAGATTGATTTTGGTTACTACAACTATGAATGTGAATCCTTCGAATTAAAGCCTTGATCAAGCATTCTACTATATTCCCGATATGAGCGACGAACGTAGAGTGGGTTACGATCCTTCGCGAACTTAAACCTGCTAAACTAATCATAATAGAGAATACGTGGAAACCCTAGTCTTAAAAGATGACTTATTTAAAAATATATATAAGGTTACAGTAAGGACCTGTAGAGTAAATATGACTTGGCCTTCAAATGTAATTATGAAAACTCGCATGCCCTTGAGGCAATTTTATAAAAATATAAATTACAATTTATACAACTAAAGAATTTTAATTACACCTCCAGCCATATTCTCAAAATCGATTATTCGATCTCATATTATTAAATGCTTAACTCATCTCCCCACGTTAAGATTCTCAATACCCACAAATTAAATTTAATTACCGATAATTTAATTTAATCGGCTTCTTAAAATTCCTTAAGATCTTCTACTTAACTTATTTGTCGGCCTGATAATTAAACCCACATGTCGGGTTTGTCTCAGTCAAAACTTATAAGCTTACTTAAGGGAGTATCGTCAATCCTGAACAATCGAGACGTGAATTCCATCAATAATTAATATTCACCATATAATTAATACCGTTATCCAACTCACTGAGACTATTGACCCGTAAAAAATTGCACGCTCTAATGAATCAAAATAACAAATATTAAATATATGCAAATAATAATTATTTTGAGATTAAGAGTATAAGCACTTATAATAACCTTGGGGTGTAAATTAATTTAAATAATTACTATAAAATTAATTACCCCAATGTGGTCCTGTTCAATACACACAAAGCATACTAGCACATAGAGTAAGAATAATAGACGACTCTATTATCTATTCTCCATAACCAAGACAGACTTACTAAAATTTTGTATTATAGTCATACCGATGGTTTTATTCAATTCTATCTAAATTGTGAACAAAAACATATATTTTGCAAGAACCTATAATCTGGTCTTTTGTGTGCAAGCTGTACTTTACACGCCAGATTAAATACTGTATAGAGTAAAGGATAACCATGCATAACATTAAAGAAATGATATTGCATTCATTACTTATTAAGATTATCATAAAATAAAAAAATAATTTTATTAAAAATAAAATTAAATACTAAAACCAAATAAAATTCATGATTTTTAGTATACAACCTTGACAGATGGATGCCCTAGCTCTTGAGGAGGAGCGTGCTCTTTGTCAAGTTGCTTAGGAGGAGGCGCAGGTAGCTACCGAGGCATAAGCAGCAGTAGAGTAGGCAGCTGCAGATCAGGTGACTGCAGATGAGGCTGAGGTAGCGAGTTTTTTGGATCCACACGCCGGCGAGGGTATTCTTACACCCTTTGATCCACTCATTTATGCCTCTGTAAAAATTTCGATTCAAAAACATCAAGAAAAATGACTTTCAATGGCCATTGAACCACCACTGTCGCTGCTGTCGCTTTGCCTGCTATGCCGCCAACTTCCCGAGGCCGTTCCGGCTTCATTCGAACTCCGTTTTCGTCCCCATTTTTTATGAAACGTAGCTAATGAAATATGCTATTTTTATATAAAAACTCCAATTCAAAAACATCGAGAAAAATGGCTTTTGATGGCCGTCGAACCACAGTTGCCGCTGCTGTCGCGCCGCCTCTGGTTGTTGCCAACTTCCCGAGGCCGTTTCGACCTCATCCGAGCTCTGTTTTCGTCTCTATTTTTTCTAAACATAACTTACAAAGTATACTATTTTTTGTCAAAAAACCCGATGAAAAATAGCTCGAAAAAAAGGCTTCGATGGTCTGAGAAGCCGCTGTGCCACACTACCCAGCGCCGCCTGCTGTAGCTTCCACTATTCTAGCTTTTCTGTGGTTGATTTGGCTCCCATTTTGCACTGTTATTAGTACTGATATCTAGCAATACAATGCCCTAAAGAACGTCTCAAAAATAGTCCCGAAATGCATCAAAAAAATGGCCCCGAACAACCCTTGAATCACCGCTGCTAGCCACCACCTTGCGTTGCCAATTTCGACTTGTTTTTGTCCAGGTTTTTTCTATGTTTTTGGACTGTTTTTAGCCTATTTTACTACTATTTTGTATCAAGAAGATAGCACAAAATCCATCCCAAGAAATTTGCAAAATTGAGCCAAAAATAGCCTCCGAGCCGCCGGCCAAAGCCGCCGCCAGTGAGCTGTTTTGCTGCCCCTTTTTGCTGCATTTTTTGACCTATTTTGCTGCTATTTTTAATGCACAAAATCTATAAAAAAACTTACCGAAATGATATTGCATTCATTGCTCATTAAGATTCTCATAAAATGAAAAAATAATTTTATTAAAAATAAAATTAAATACTAAAACCAAATAAAATATATAATTTTTTGTATACAACCTTGACAGATGGATGCCCTAGCTCTTGAGGCGGAGCGTGCTCTTTGTCAGGTTGCTTAGGAGGCACGGGTAGCTACCGAGGCACAAGCAGCAGTAGAGTAGGCAGCTGCAGATCAGGTGGCTACAGATGAAGCTGAGGTAGCGGGTTTCTTGGATCCACACCCCGGCGAGAGTATTCTCACACCCTTTGATCCACTCATTTATGCCCCTGCACCCCACCATCTGGGTTCGAGCGGGATGAGGCGTTACAAGCCTCCAATCGCTGCCGTTGCTGATGATGTTCTTCTTCGAGAGTCCGAGCAGCATCTCTCATTCCAGCGTCCTACGGTAAGTTCTCCTGTCTCTTCCTTCAGTATCGAAGCGTGCTTTACCTTTATTGTTTCGAACATAGATGCATGTTTAGGATCCCTTGTTACTCTGTGATGTATATGATTGAAGAACTTGAACCATCCCAAAATTATCCCAGTTAAACATATGATTTTGAAATCTATTAATCAACTGGGCATTAAAACACATAGTCATATGAAATAATATTAAAAGGACAAATCTGGACATCAGACTGAAAATTAGATAGGTGTCTATGCAACTAGAGATTCTAGACAAAACGTAAAGACACTAAGATTAGGGTTTTGATGCAAATAGGGAGGGATGGTATTTCATTTTTTTTATTTTTTTTAGAAATATATAAAATTTAGAGGGAGTGGTTTTTTCACAATTTTATTATTTTAAGAAAAACATAAAATCTAGAGGGAGTGGTTTTTAAATTTCTTATTATTTAGAAGAACATAAAATCTAGGGTTTAAAAGGAAGATACGTCTGGCGCACCTGGGCTTAGTCTTTGAAAGAACCAAAGTATCGTTACACACACAGGAACCTTGGGTTGGAAGATTTGCCTAGCTCATCAGGGCTTAGGGTGCCTAGTCTTCTAGGGCATAAAAGAACTGAAAGGCCATCACACACTCATTGACCTAGGGTTGAAAGATTTGCCTGGCTCACCAGGGAGTAGGCTGCTTAGTCTTCTAGGGTTTAAAAGAATCGAAAGGTCATCACACACACACGAACCTAGAGTTTGAAAGATTTTCTAGTCCACCAGAGCTTAAGGTGCCTAGTCCTCTAGGGCTTAAAAGAATCGAAGAGTCGTCACATATACACGAACCTAAGGTTGAAAGATTTACATGGCTTACTAGGGCTTAGGGTGCCTAACTTTTTAGGGCTTGAAAGAACCGAAAGGTCACCACTTACACACGAACCTAGGGTTGAAAGATTTGCCTGACTCACCAGGGCATAGGGTGCCTAGTCTTCTATGGCTTAAAAGAATCGAAAGGTCGTCACACACACACGAACCTAGGGTTAAAAGATTTGCCTGGCTCACTAGAGCTTAGGGTGCCTAGTCTTTTAGGGCTTAAAAGAACCGAAAGGTCATTACATACACACGAACCTAGGGTTGAAAGATTCGCCTGGCTCACTATGGCTTAGGGTGCCTAGTCTTGTAGGGCTTAAAAGAATCGAAAGGTCATCACACACACGAACTTAGGGTTGAAAGATTTGTCTCGCTCACCAGGGCTTAGAGTGCCTAGTTTTCTAGGGCTTCAAAGAACCGAAGAGCCGTCACACACACACGAACCTAAGGTTTGAAAGATTTGCTTAGCTCACCAGAGCTTAGGGTGCCTATTCTTCTAGGGCTTAAAACAATCGAAGAATCGTCACACACACACGAACCTAAGGTTTTCTTATTGCTTTCCTTTTCCTTTCATATTTTCTGCATTCCACTTGATTTAACTTATCTTATTGTATCTTCTGATCATCTTCTTCTTTTCAGGTTGGTCAGTATGTTCGAGGGTTCGGTGTTTCTGCTTTTGACGACGTGCTGGAGTGGTATGACGCTCTCTCTGCTCCTAGCTGAGCCTTCATTAACGCGTCCAATTTTCCTCTGTTCATACCTCTACTGGGTAGGACCAGCAATGATCGGGTCTGGTTGACTGCTCTAGTAGAGTGGTGGTGGGATACCACCAACACCTTCCACTTCACTACTTTCGAGGCTACATTGACGTCACTTGACTTTGCCATGATCACTGGCATCAGAGTTGGAGGTGTCCCCATTCCATTTGACCCAGATATTGCCCGCTCTGTTGAGGCCCTGATGTACCTTCTGAGCACTTTATTAGCCTAGGTGGATAGAGATCGAGTCAGGTACGTCTGATTCCAAGAGCATTTTTAACATTTTCAGTGTACCGAGTCCCGCCATTATGAGTGGGTTACCTGCATTTTTTCTTGCTATACATGTTCGATACCTCCTTATTCTCAAACAAGGAGAATACCGTGCATCTTCATTAGCTTGGTGCCTTCTTTCGTCTCGAATGGGTGTCCACATACGATTAGGGAGGAGCTGCTCTTACGACATTATATGGCTCGATGAGAGCCTTGACCTGATTCCCTCAAGAGCTTGGCATCGGGGCATACTAGAGGGTTTGAGAGGTACGTCTTAGTTTCTGTACACTGTTCATTTATTTCTTCTGTTATCTGGTATTTTTTCTTCTATTGACACATTCTCTTTATAGCTATGAACCTATGAGTTCCTCGGGCTATATTTTCCAATGAACTCTTCTATTGATCCTCTGATTATCCCCCGTGCTGCTCGGTGGGCCCACGATTTGAAGGGGAGAAAGTAGAGGGAAGGACCTGAAGAGATTCCCGGCATTTTTGGACCGACTGACTTTCGACTAGGTACCACTTGCTTTATCTATTCACTGATCACTACTTACTATATTGTACACTGTTTTCTGCACTGATCACTTATCACTGCTTACTGCGTTGTATTATTCACTGAACACTATTCTTTGATCACTATACTGTTCACTGTTTACTAATCACTGTACCATTCACTAAATTTTTACAGGTTCGTTGGGATGTCTGGCAGGGGATGGAGAGTCGAGCTGGTGCGGACTTGATGCGTAGCCATGATGCCTCTTTGGTGCGGATCCTGTTAGAGGGACCTTTCTGTCGAGAGCACTACTTGGCAAAGAGGGTAGTCCGACAGTCACAAGGTCTTGATCATTTTAGGATTCTGGCTACTCCTTTAATTTGTATGCGCCAGACAGACCATTTGAGGCAAGTCGACATATTACTTGAGATGATGGGAACGCACACTACAGGGCTACTGGGACCCGAGGGAGATTACACAACATGGGCCTAGGCACATCTGTTAGGGCCATTAGGTCCTGGGCTGGCTCCATCTACAGGATGGAGGAGGGGACGAGCATCGGCGCCTGTTCATAATACTAGGGCATAGGCTACTGTTGCTACTGAAGGTGTTGGTAGAGTTGTTACCGGTGGAGCTACTGTAGGAGCTGATGCAGAAGCTGCTGCTGCTGGAGAGGTGATAGGCCCAGAGATCCCGTGGGACATTCACACTGTGGTATATGGATACCCTTTCCCTCTTCTAGTCCTAATTTTGCCAGGGTCAAAGTTTAGAGCCGAGGTTGGCCTAGTTTGTCTTCTGTTCTTCCTCCATTCTTTCAGTTACTTCCTTACTTGTTTAGTTTTCTTAAACTGCCTCTTTTTCTTCGCAGATTAATCTGGCATGGCTGGATCGCGTGATGCTTATGTTTATGGGTTAGAGGGCACTAATTCGTCAGCTGGATACCACCGTACGAGCAGCTAGCATTGCTTTTGCCCTAGTGGCCATAATATCTTTTGACTTTTTGATTTCTTTGCTCTTTTCTATACTTTTCTCTTTTCTTTACCTCTTTTTAATAGCCACCGACACCGGCCACCGGTATAGTACAGCTACAGGTTCCGATTCAGCCTCAGGTTTCTGTCCAGGCTCCAGCTCGAGGTCGCGGGTCCCGTGCCTCTTCTTCCAGAGCTCGCTCCAGAAGGTCTATTTCTTCTACTAGGAGCCGTTCCCGTGTCGTGTCTTCTTCTTCAGATGGCGGTGACAACAACGATCACCTAGAGGAGCTGTTTGAGGATGTCCGTTTAGACGATGCCGAGCCTTCTTCTTGCTGGGTTCGCTAGAGACAGTGAGAGAGAGACAGAGATTCCCCCCCTTTATATGTTCTGATACATTTGGCTTTATGGGTCCGTGTGCCCCAGATTATTTGTTGATGGGCATGGGTGCCCCTGCTTATAACTTCTGATACATTTGGGCCTTCGGGTCATTCATTACTTTATACATACATCTGCTTACATGGTTTTTCTTCATTTACTGCTTAAGCTGCTTTGGATGCTTGATACAAGTTTTGAAAGAAAGTTCATCTTTATTACTGATACTTAGCGAGCATGGATGTTTGATTCGAAAGATAAAGTGACATGATAAAGGTCACAGAATACAAAAAATGCAAAAAGGGGGTCCAAATAGAGTGCCCGCCACCTTTAAAAGTGGCGATCGCCAGGTTTAAAGGTGGCAGTCACCACAAAGTACAGGAAACAGGTGTCGGTCACCAGGTTTAGAAGGTGGTGGCCTTGCACTATGTACTTTTCAACATGGCGGTCCCATACTCCAAGGTAGTGATTGCAACATTCACTGTACTTTTTCAAACCTTTTGATATCTAGCCTTCTCATGCCTTATAAATATAGCCTTGGGGTCCCCATTTTTTGTCACTTTCATCATGATGGCCTCCTTTCATGACTCACTTTCTGTATGGATTGAGGAGTTTTCTCATGTTGAATGTCTGAACATTACATCGTTCGGTATTAACTCTTTCTTCTCCCTGATGATTGCCAAGATAAACGAACCACTGCTACGAGCTGCTGCACAACTGTGGGACCTAAAATCTCATATTTTTTGCTTTGGCCTTGAGGAACTATGCCCCACTGTATAGGAGTTTTTCGCCATTTTAGATCTGACCCCGAGAAAATATGTAGTTGTGCCAACTTTTTTCTCTCTAACCGGCAACAGATAATACAACTCTGTGGCTTGCCGAAGATGGAGGCTTTCCTCTTAATAGCTAATGACTGCCTCAATATTTTATGGATCATAGATTGATTTCGTCCCACTAGCAACCTTGGTGATCTCAGCCTTCAACTATGGCACCGTTATGCTTTGTGTTTCTACCTCCTTGCTCGTTACCTTTTCATTCCTTCTAATGGATGATTCAGCTGCTCACTAGTTGACATTACAGGTCAAATGTGGTTGAAGAAAATCTTTGCCCCAATGGTCCTTGCTGAGACTCTGATTGGCTTGGATGCTATTCGTCGAGGCAAGACTACTACTTTTACTGGCAACCCTTTGCTTTTTCAGGTAGGCTTAAAGCCTTTCTTTTCCATTTCTCTTAACAGTCTTTTGACACACTGTCGACTAAAAACACACTGCCCTCGGTCCTTGGATTAATCACCTTCCACTTGCTTTTGAGTGTTCAACGATCAATTTATCTTCTTTTTGGGCCTTTGTCAGGGATTTTTTGCTGTGCCCTCAAGCGGGTTAGTTTCACCCCAACTCAACCATTACTATCAATTTTACTAATTTCTCTCGATTTTTTTATCTTAACCCTTTGCAGATATAGCTGATACAGAAAGTGAGCCTCATGAAGCAATCGACTACCGATAGATATAGTGTAGCAGTCCTTGTTTATCATCCTTACTATCAGATATGCACCACTAAGACGGCTTGGAGGTTGTATATTTCCTCTCTGACGGGAACAGACATTACCTGGCAATAGTCCTGGTAGCGGATCCCCACCATGACTTTGACCACTATAGACCATCTCGGCATCCTGCTGATTGGCTTGTGACAGTCTACTTTCTATTACCCACACCAAATTATGCGGCAGTTTGGTTGTAGTTAGATCGTATTCCATAGTGTTCAAGGTCACTTGTACTCATCTTCACTTCAGGCCACATTTTTAGCGAGGTATCAGGAGGTTTGGCCATCTCGCTCCCTGATGGAGATGAAGGAGTTACAGTGCCCAGAGCTCCTTGAAAAGCACAAGGCATGACTGATCCAAGACAGAGAGAAATAAAACAAAGAATAAGGAAAACAGGAAGCGAAGATGAGGAAGATTTGAGGGACCAACTTTGCTTTTCAGATTTCATAACTTTCTTATTATTTTTTAGAGTTTAGGACTTGCGCGCCCACCTTTATTTTCAAAACCCTGTAACTGATGCTGAAACGAAGTATTCCACCTTTTTTTTAAAAAAAAAGTTCACAATTATTTCAAGTTTTTCGATTCTTGCAATTAAATAACTTTATTATCAAAACTCAAAATAAATTTGCATTGATCTTTACTTGGATTCAAAGCTGACTAAAATAAAGAAAACGATCGGACTTCTTTAAAGAAACTGCCACGTATCCCAAGAAAGTAAAATCAGACCTTAATGTAGTTCGAGCTCGATTTACTCTGTGCTATTAACACTCTTTTTCTTTGGTTCCTTAACTTTTGCCAACGTTGTCTTTTTGGATTTTCAGCCTTGCAAACTGCTCTAACTTTTTCCTGAATTGCTTTTTCGATTTTTAACTCAGCGAGCTTTTATTTTATTTATTTTTCTCTCAAAGGTAGTACTTTTTGAGCTAGTCCAAATTGAATTGTGTGGAGAACGTATTGCTATCCAAATCTGTGATGATTACTGCACCACTAGTAAATAATGGTTTTGATCAGAAATGACCCGGACTAGTTTGGCTGGAACTGGCCCCTTAGGGTAATGATGGGAGCGCTGATCTCCTTAAGAACCAAGTCACCTTCTCTCAAGTCTCGGGTCTTGACCTTCTTGTTGAACGCATGAGTTATCCTCTTTTGGTATCCTTGTACGTGAAATAAAAACTGCAACCTTCTTTCATCAAACAAGAACAGCTCTTCCATCTAATTTCTCTGCCATTCTGCCTCTAGAATACTAGCCTTAACCACTACTCTTAATAAAAGAATTTCCACCTCAATGGACAGCACATCTTCCATCCCATACACTAAAGAATAAAGCGTGGTTTCTGTTAAAGCTCTAATCGACGTTCTGTACCCCCAGAGTGCAAACGGTAGATTTTTCGACCAATCTTTATTTGAGCTGATCACCTTTTGTAGAATCTTCTTTACATTCTTATTTGCTGGTTTGACTGCCTCGTTGGTTTGTGGCTGATATGGTGACAACTTATGGGCCACTCACTATCTAGTATTCTTAAAAAAGGTCCAAGACCTCACCTTGAAAGTGCGAGCTGTTATATGAGATGACCTCATGAGGAACCCTGTATTGGCAAATGATATTCTGCTTGATAAACTTGACAACATGAGAGGCTTTCAATACTAAGTAGGAGGCAGCTTCCACCCACTTGGAAAAACAATCGATGGTCACTAAAGTGAACTCGTACCTATTTGAAGCCTTTGGTGTTACAATGCCGATCATATCAATGCCCCATTCTGAAAACTGTTTAGGGTTGGTATACTAAAAATCATATTTTTAGTATTTAATTTTATTTTAATAAAATTAATTTTTATTTTATGAGAATTTCAATGAGCAATGCATGCAGTATCATTTCTTTAATGTTATGCATGGATGCCCATTATTCTGTACAGTATTTAATCTAGTGTGTAGAATACGACTTACACACAGAAGATCAAATTTTATATTCTTGCAGAATATAAATTTTATGTTCACAGTTTAGATGAAAATGGACATACCATCGGTACGACTGTAGCACAGAGTTTTAGTAAGCTTGTCTTGGTTACGAAAAACAGATAATAGTGTCGTATATTGTTCTGACTTTCTGTGCTAGTACATTTTGTGTGTATTGAACGGGACACATTTGGGTAATTAATTTTATACTGACTATATAAATTAATTCATAACCCAAGGTTATTATAAATAGTGTGCTTATACTTTTAATCCGAAAATAATTATTTATTTGCGTATATTTAATATTCGATATTTTGATTCATTAGAGAGTACGATCTTATATGAATTTATATTCCCAATAAGTTGAATAGTGGTATTATTTATATGGTGAATATTAATTATTGGCGAAATTCACGTCCCGAATGATCAGAATTGACGATATCCCCTTAAAGAAGCTTATAAGTTTTAACCAGGTCAAACTCTACAAGTGAATTTGATTATCCGGTGGTCAAATAAGTTAAGTAGAAGAGTTTAAGGAATTTTAAGATACTGATTAAATTAAATTGTCAGTAATAAAATTTAATTGACGGGTATCAAAAATCTTAACATGGGAAAAAATATTAAATATTTAATAACAGAAACTTAATGCAAGAAGGTCTTGAGATTATGGTTTAAGTGTGTAAATACCGTTTTTTAGTGGTATGAACTGTAATTTAATACTTTATAAAAATTACAAAAATCACTGTAAGATTTTCATAATTGCAAATACCGCTATAAGATTTGCTTAATTGCGGAAACGGCTGGATAGGTATCGTGTTCCACTAGAAGTCTTTATCATAATTACTTTACAGGTCTCTACTATAACTCTATAAATATGCGGGTAGGCTTAACTAAATTCATAATTTGTCTTCAAGATTAAAACTGTCCAGGTTCAATCGGTATGAGTTTTCGATAAATTGTAGCCCACACTACATTCGAGAATCGCATAAGAGAATACAATAAAAGGTCTGACTGGAGTTTTAACTCGGAATCAAAATTGTAGTTGAAGAATCGACCGGTAAAAAATATTCTTCTAAATTAATTGTGGTTGCACGAGTTTTTATTTTGATCGTTTAATGTCAAAAATTTTATCTAGAGCCTGTTTTAGTGTTTACCAGTCCAGTTTATTTTTTTACTGAAAATCGTTTACAAAAGCAATGATCTTGACAGTTTGCCTCCAACAAAAATGGCCATGGGGACGTCAGGCTATACAGTTGATGGAAGAACGTGCATAAGGTTCGCATGGATCTGATACTTATGGCACCTTCAAACAAACTGTATGCAATCTGTCTCAATTGTCATCTAAAAATACCATTGCTGTAGGATCTTCTGAGCTAACATATTTCCATTCATGTGAGACCTGCAGACTGCCACATGTATCTCTTTCATCAATTCTCACCTTTCCTCATTGATGACACATATAGCTTGTTGACTCTAGAATGTCCTCGTTTGTACAATTTTTCCCAGCAAATGACAAAATATGCAGATAATCTCCTTAGTGCTCTTTTGTCCTTCTTGCTAGCAAACTTGGGTATTCTTCCTTTATCACGAAATTCTGAATGTCAAAATACCAAGGGAGTTCATCAGTGCTTTCTTTGATTGCAGATGTCATCTTGTATGTTGGCCTTCTTTTCTGCTTAATTATCGACGACCTCATCCTCACTCCAGGTGGTATATCAATCATTAATGCCAAAGTAACCAGTGCACCGATAAACTTGTTCTGCAAGCTCGGAACATGAGTGAAAACTACTAATTCAAAGCACGATATCAATTTTTTTTAACTCTTGATAGTAGAGAATTAAAGTTACGTCCTTAACCTTCCATTCTCATCTTGCCTGTGCGACTAGCAATGCTGAGTCCCCGATGACTTCCAGTTTCTTTGCTCCTAGCTCTAACGCTGCTTCTAACTCGGCTAAGCACGCTTTATACTCAGCTTGATTGTTTGTAACTTCAAAGTTAAGATTTAGGGACAAAGGAACATGTGATTCATCAGGAGTGATAAGGATAACTCCTACTTCATAGCTATACTAATTAGATGTGCCATCAAAATACAAAGTCTATTTGTCATCCTTGACTCACATCAGCTGCTCGTCAGGAAACTGAAATTCTACCTCTTCATCTCCCTCAATTAGTTGATATGCTAGAAATTCTGCTACTGCTCTGCCTTTTACTGACTTTTGAGTGACGTACCTGAGATCAAACTCTAATAGCGACTACAACCACAGCGCTAGCCTTCCTATTAATGTCAGCATCTCGAACAAGTACTTTAATGGGTCTATTCGAGAAATTGCATTCATTATAAAAGACAGCATGTAATGCCTTAGTTTTTGGGAGGCCCAAACCAAAGATCAACATGTCTTTTCCAGTGGCGTATATTGTATCTCGGACCTAGTCATCTTCTTGCACAAGTAGTAAACTGTCATTTCAGCTCTGGTTTCTCCTTCTTGTGCCAGCATACATCCCATAGCTGAGTCAGTCACTAATAAATAGAGAATCAGTAGCCTATCAGGCTCGGGAGGAGCCAGAACATGTGGATTTTGCAAATACTAATGCACAGCTTCGAAGGCATCTTGGAATTTCTAACCCCGTTCAAACTTGACTCCTTTCTTCAGTAGGCGGAACAATGGCTCACATGTGGTTGTCAGCTTTGCTATGAATCGGATGATGAACTGTATCTTGCGCAGAAAGCTCTTGATTTCTTGATCGGTCTTTGGAGGAGGTATTTCCATGATTGCCTTGATTTTTGGTGGATCGACCTCGATGCCCCGTTGAGTAATCATGAATCCTAGCATTTTGCCTGCAGTGACTCCAAAGGCGCACTTCTGTGGGTTGAGCCGCATCTTATATTTTCTGATTCTTTCAAAGAACTTCTGCAATGCTATGATATGGCCATCTCGATCCTTGAACTTCACTATCATATCATTCACATACCCCTCAACTTCCTTGTGCATCATATCGTGCAGCAAAGTAATGACAGCTCTTTGATAAGTTATCCCTGCATTCTTTAAATCGAATGGCATCACACAATAACAGTAGATGCCCCAAGGTATAGTGAATGTTATCTTTTCTCTGTCATCAGGATCCATTAGGATCTGATTGTACCTGGAGAAACCATTCATAAATGATAATAGAGCATGCCCTGCTGTGCTATCTACCAAAACATCAATATGCAGCAACAGGAAATCGTCCTTTGGGTTGGCCTTGTTGAGGTCCTGAAAATCCACAGACTCGAATGCGTCTGCCTTTCTTCAGAACTGCTACAATGTTGGCCATCCATTTCGGATACTGGATTACCATAAAGAATCCAACATTGATCTTCTTGATGACTTCTTCTTTGATTTTCAGAGCCCATTCTGGCTGTATCCGCCTCAATTTCTGTTTGATCGATTTAGCACAGGGATACAAACGGATATGGTGTTGAACAATATCGGGATGACTTCTTCCAAATTAATTGACAAAGTTTCTTCAGTTATAGGTTGAGTGCGCGCTTTTTCTTCTCTTTTTATTAAAATTTTTATTTCTTCAGGGACATCCTCGTTAAATTTAAAATCGTCAAAAGCATATGAAATAAATCAAGCAAAGTAAAGTAACCAAAAATCTTGTTCATTTCATTGATATTGAGAGATGAAATTACAAAATCAAAAGCAGCAAGAGAGGACACACAGATAAATGTGCCCTTAGACTCAACTACCAGCTCATCAAAATCAAACAAAAATTTATAAGACTCAGACTTGGACTTGAGACCCATGTCATGCAAAATACAAAAGTTTAGAGACTAATTATTGACAGTTTTTGCTACAGCATCCATGATAAGGCTGGTATAATTAGCTGGTGCGCCGTAACCCAACATTAGTCAGTTTTGATCAGTTATGCGCATCTGGTTAACAAACAAAGCTCCCATGCCTTCCAATTTGTCAGCCTAGTCTTCCTCTCTTTTCTTCTCCTCTCATTCCTTTTCTCCTAAAGCTTCATCTTCCTCTGTGTCAGACAGTTGATGGTTAAGGAAAATTTTCAGTCCCGATAGCTTTTGATTAGTCTCTTTATCGATCCATGGCTCTGGAAAGCCACAGTAAGAAAAATCCTCTCCTTCTTTGATGAAGTAGCCATTCAGCGTTCCTAAGTACCTATTTTTCTTTCCCCAATGCCCTTTCTTCGACTTCTCTAAATCTTTCTTGGTCGGCTTATACCCCAAACTGAAGCACTGTGAGCTCTACGTCACTTTGATGGGCTCCGAAATACCTTGCTGCTTGCAACCCAATCCCATTCTCGAGAAATAGGACATACGCTTCATCACCATGACTACTCGTGAGTTAATGTAATTCTTCTCCTCTTTCAGCAACATCTGTACAACTGGAGTCTCGTCAAAATTGAATCTGCTAAAAAACATGTTTCCTTCTCCGTGCTGAACCTATAGGAGAGTTGAGTCATCTTCTCTTAGGGCTTGAATAGTATCTTCCCCGTAGATTGTCAACACTTGCCCATTCTTGATCAACTTCATCTTTTGGTGAAGGATGGAAGGTACTGCTTAGACATTTAGGTCATGAAGCCATGGCCTTCACAGCAACAAATTAAAAGATGTCAGCACATCTAGCATATGAAATTAGACCGAAATCTCCAGTGGTCTCATTGATTCTGCGGATGACATTAACTCGAGCACATCCTGCCTTGTGTTATCATAGGTCCAAACTCACTGGTTACTGGATGTGAAATGATTCGGCTTCAATTCCAAGCAGACGGACGTTTTGAGTGGGTAGACATTCAATGCAGACCCGTTGTTGATGAGAGTCACTGAGACCCATTTCTCCAAGCATTTGATAGTAATGTGCATCGATTTGTTATGGCTTCTCCCTTCTAACAGTAAATCCTTATCAAAAAAGGAAATGACCTTCGGCTCCACAGTCGACAGAATAAGTCCGATGAGTTGTTTTGGAGTTGCATCTATTGAAATATTAGCCTTGTTTAAGACTTTCAACACAACTTGTCAATGCCGATGTGAAGCCATTAGTAAGCCCCAGATACTAACGTTGGCTTGAGTCTTCTTTAGCTGCTTTAGTACAACGTCGTCTTCCTCTTCTTGTTCCTTCTCTTTACCATTTTCACCGGTTTATCCTTTTTCGACCTGAGCGGGTTTGAAATGCCGCCCATTCTTAGTCAAGTGTTCAACCCTTTCTTCGGGATACCATAGTCCTGGCACCGAGTTTTCATCTTGCCTTGCCTCACCAACACATAGAGGGCTTTTAAAAGTCCATAGATCGTTCAAATTACTTTTCTCCATTTTTCCTCTTCTTTCTTCTTCGTCTTCAATTGCCCATGTAATATCGTCTTCTCAAATATCTTCTTCGATGTAACCTACCTGCTGCTCTCGAGTGGCCCAAAAATTGGTCCATTCTTCCCATCTTCTCCAATGTAAGATTGCATTTCGTCAACAAAAACTTCTTCCCTGAAGAGCTGGGGAATGGTGATCCTATCTAGCACATGCCCGAAACCATGTGGCCTCACCAGATAATCCAAAGGCCAATTGTTATTGTCATTATGCTCCTCCTGGTTTTCCACTTGAATTACCACCTCAAATCCTTCCCAGGTTGCATCGTTCCATTCTTCCATATCCTAACCATTCCCGGCTATGATTAGAGAACAAAGCTGATCTATTGCAGCTAAAACAAGTGGACGCAGAAAGTGTGCTAGACAAATGTAACGACTGGGATCCTCTAACTACCTTAGCTGAATCAAATTCACCCCTCCCTGCTTAGCATGGTTCGACAGGAGATTAGTTGTAACATTCGATTTCGGGAGCAGCGGACGATAGTGGAATGACCTTGTTATCGATAAGATCCTAAATCTCGTGGCGCAGCCTCATGTACTTGTCGGTCAAGTGTCCATGACCTTGGTGAAAGGCACATTACTAGAAAGCATTGTATCTTGGTGGTAGGGGATTGGGTACAGGGATTGGGTTCAAAAGTTTGATTAGCCCCTTCTTGACAAGTCGATTTAGAGCTATGGACAAAGATATATTGAGGGGAGTAAAAACTCTCCTCGGCTTCTGTTGAGACTACTGGTTATTACTTGGTTGTGGAGTGGAAGATGAGGGATTTAATTGTCCAAAATGAGGGTTCAGCATATTAACCTCATTTGAACGGGAGATGAGGTAGGTAGCAGGGGTGGGTTGGTTAGGTTGTTAGCAAGGTATGCTCTTCTCATTTTCTAACTCGTCTTTGATTTCTCAATATCACCAGCTTGAATATCATCTTCAATCTGAACACCTACGTTAAACAATTGCTCAAAGATGGATAGTGGTTGTGCAATCAGATATCGTTTCAGCGAAGACTATAGGTTCTTCACCACAATTCTGACTTGCTCTATTTCAGTTGTCCGACTGGTCATCTTAGCCGCCTTTCCTCTCCAACGTATCAGGAAATCTACGAATGATTCCCAACTCTCTTGGCAAGTCATCTCAAGCTCCCTAGTAGTCATGTCTAGCTGCACATTATAACAGTACTGGCTGACAAATGTCGTAGCTATGTCATCCCAGATTCTGGTCTTTGCTACATCGAGGGAGATAAACCATTTCTAGGCTGCCCCATAAAGAGATCGGTGAAAAAGCTGGTCCTTCAACTGGTCATCAATTTCCATTGGCAATAGGGTACCAACATACATTCGCAAATGAATTCTAGGATCTCCGGTCCCGTCAAATTTTTTCATGTCGGGCATTTTAAACTTATCCAAGAGCTTGGCGTCTGGGAACAAGCAGAGTCCTCATACATCGAGCATATATTCCTCGACTCCCTTAGCCTTTCTAAGGACCTTGTCTATCCGGTTGATCTTCTTAGCCAATATAGATTCTCTGGACTGAGCAGTGTTTTCTTCCTCAACTATTACCTGACGAGAGATTCATGGTGGTGGCAGAACAACCTACGGTCTATCGAAGACCTGATTATCATCCCAGAAGTCTTCCCTGCTACCATTTGGGTCATTAGGCTGTTCATTCAGTACTGGCAAACGGGCCTGAATTGCCCAGATCTGTGCTTGGCATTGCACCTGAGCCTGGGTCTGCTGCTCAGCGGCTCTATATATAGCAATAATTTCCCTCATTAAGGTTGTCAAATTCAACTCATTCTCGACCATCTCAAACTGTTCTGTGATCTGTTCTGAAATTTTGTAAAGCTTTTCAATTTCTGACCGAGCCCAAATACACACTGAATGTGAACCTTCTAATTTAATAATCTAGACCCGAAGCAAAACCTGATAACCTCAAGAGCAGAATCACTAGTATCGGATACTACTTGAAAAGAACACCAATAACAAGTAGCAAGCACTTCAAACATCAAAAATAGCTAACCACGAGCAGATATAACCACCGAAACATAAACATACCCTTATTGGGTCCATACTTGTAGCATAACGACTGAAAACTCCGACACCCAAAAATCAACCCAAAACCTGAGTGAGAGACCAACAAAACTCTAAAAAAAAGGTTTACCCTAAGATTCTAAAGGAAAAAGGGGCAGCACTCCGGTAAAAAAACAACTCTAAGCCAAACGAGACCTCAAAACAAGAACCTAAATGGGGGATCGGGAAAATGAGCCTAAATGGCGTCGAGAGTACAAAACCAACAAGCAAGGGAAAACTCAGGAGGGACGAAACTATCCTAAACCAACAATGAGGCCTAAGCTAACAATCGGGGCAGAACCCGAGATTCTAGACCAATAGATCAAAAATCGAGCAACAACCCGAGAGGAAAACTATTTTTAAACCGAATGAACACTGGAAGAAGACCAGGGTCAGAACCCGAGAAAGAGACTATCCTAATCTAACAAACAAACAAAGGTCTTACACAAATACAAGCAAAACATACAATTAAATAAAATAAATAATCCTATTGAGTCGATACCTAATGATGGGTTTTAAGTAATTATATGCAGAAAAGGTCGATTTTGGTCCATAATTGGGGTAGCTTCTGAATAGAGTCGAGTATATACCTCGCATGCCTAGTGTGGTATAGGTCATGATCAAGCGGTACGCAAGAACTCTTTTACCACACCTGTGAAAGCGTGCAGCCACCCGAGACAATAAACTGATGTGTTCTAGTCTAGCCCGCTTATTTGTTTGAAAAAAAACAAGTCTCCAACGGAGTCGCCAAAAAATTCTGTGGCGCCGAGATTTAGGATTTTGTTTAAAAAATAAGACAATTCAAGAAATGTTTAGAAAATATTTTAACACCTTGAAAATTAAATTTTGAAAACCCTTTTATGAAAAATAGAGTCGCCACTTGATTTTTGAGAAAAACAAAATGAGCCACTGATCTTTAACATGACAACCAGAGAAAGCAATGATACAGGGACTAAGGTACGAGCTGGAGAAGATGTTAGACACCCCAAATGTTTAGACAATATTTTAACACCTTGAAAATTAAATTTTAAAAATCCTTTTGTGAAAAATAGAATCGCCACTTAGTTTTTGAGAAAAACAAAATGAGCCATTGATCTTTAACATGATAACCAGAGAAAGCAAGGATACAGGGGCTAAGGTACGAACTGGAGAAGGTGTTAGGCACCCCGTTCACCCAACTATGAGATTGTCTCTACTAATCAGCATTGGTTCTTAATTAAATTTCTTAAATTCATACAAATACAAAAAATTGAGGCAAAAAGAGAATATTCAAAATCAAATAAGAAAAAATACATAACATATGTATATAGAATGCCAAACAAAACAAATAGCAAAAAAAAAATCCTAAATCCTACGGCATGCAATTTCTAACAAGAGGAAACATGGAGCAAATCGCATGCAATATCATCAAATAACCTAAACCGTCCTAAACATGATATCAAATGAAGAGATATACTTCAAAATTCATTAAATTTAAACCTTATCTCATAAAGGTAACCACATGCAATATCCTAAAATAAGCATAATATGACTTCAAAAAGAAAAAAAAAATTTAAATTCTCTAAATGTTAAACATACCAAAAGTCTTATTGCAAGTCACATACTAAAAACCAACAAAATGTGATAAGTAGTAAAAGGAAGGTATGAAACCAAAATTAAATTGAAACAAAACAAGAATGTGGCAATTATTACATAGAAATACAACAATTACGCACATCACAAAGTGATTATAATATGCGGGAGTAATATTAATGATTACGACCTCATAGATGTTAGTACCTAAATATAACAGTAATGATATTAAAAATCACAACTGTTGAGCATGTTGGCACTATTTTAATGAATGGTGGTGAAATAACAGTATTCTAATTTCGGGTGCACAATGTGAACAAAGTAAAATTAAAATTACTTGAATGGTGACAGATATCAATCAAATTAACCTAAACTAATCATGCTTATCATGGGTAATCATATACTTATAATTCAACAAACTAAATAGAATAGTTAAATCACTACACAAGCATCATAAATGATTGAAGTTAACTCGACCACTCCAAAAGAGAAGAAATGGAGAAAGAAAGGTCGAAAATCCAGACAAAATACCCGAATCGCTACTATCCAAGGTATCCTCAAGTCGGGGAATGGTGATTAACCGTCCAGTCCTCGGGCCAAGCTCCAATTCAAGTGTATGGGTGAGTCAAGAATCTAACAAGATATCGACATCAGTGGTCGTCCTCTTAGTGCTTCGGTAGAGTATCAATTCTCAAAATTTATTTCCTTTTGACCTGTCAGAACTCCGATGTCAAAATTATCCTCTCAAAATCATACCAGAAGTATGAAATTTATAGAGTTCATCAACAAATGAGGTGCTTGCACGTTTTGGGACATGTCAAGCCTTTTGAAGTTAGCGGTCGCCAGGTATGGAGTTGGCGGTCGCCACAAATTCAGAGCTTCCAAGGGTTTTATATGACGATCGCCATAATGAAGTTGGCGACCTTAAGGTTCAAAGCTGGCGATCGCTACTTGGGCTAAGATTTTCAAGAGGTTCTTATAACAGTTGCAGACATCAAAGTTGGCGGTCCCAAGTTTCCAAGTAGGCGGTTCAAGGTTTAGACAATGTAGGTTCACTAGTTTGAAGGTTTTGATCATTTGGCTTAGGTACTAAGCTTGGATCATTTTCTGAGGATCATTCTAAAGCACCATTCCATTTGATTTCATCATCGAAAATGCCCAGACTAACCTAAGATTAGGTGAAGTTAAATTGGGGTATCTACACCTGTAGGAAGGAAACAAGAATTGAGCAAACTAAACGAGAAAAAGTTTAAAAAGGAAAGAAAATGACAAAAACAAACCCGAGAAATATCGACTCTAAACTCTAGGGTAGATGGAACTAGAACTGAAAGGTCGAAAGGATGACTCGCCACGAAGACAATGACGTCCCAAGGAAACTCTACATTTGTTGCTCTCGCGCTACCTGTTTCTGCTCCTACTCCTACTCTAGCTGCTGCTGCTACAGCTCCTGCTCTCTTCTTGGCTTTGGCTAGTTAGGCCAGGGGATTCCCTGCAACCGTTAGATGAGGACCAATTGGCCCCATTAGGTGTCCCCTCGCCTATGTCGCATAGTCTCCTGCTGGCTTCGGCAGTGTCGAAACATGAGCACCAATCATCTCTAGAATGATGTTCAGATCGCCCATGATGTCCATCTGGCGCATGCGAGTAGGAGGAGGCACTGGAATACGGAAGTGATCCAAGCTGAGAAACTGGCGGACGACTCTCTCTCTGAGGTACCACTCCCGGTAGAATAGGCCCTCCAGTAAAATTCGCATTGAGGAGATATCACGACTGCACATCAGATCTTCGCCAACTGTCTCCTCTACCCCTCACTAGACGTCCCACCGAACCTGCAGAAGAAGAAAGACGTCTACTAAGAACAAAAAATAGTGGAAAGACATAACAGAAAATAGTGAAAGAACAGAACAGTAGCAGTAGCGGACCAAAAAGAAGTAACAGAATAAATAACAGTGATAAGAACAGAGAATAGAAGTTATACATGATCAGAGGTCAACGGCCAGACAAAGCTAAAATCTATCGAGGTGCTTTCCCCTGGGCTTCGTCCCCTTATGCTCTCTCGTCCACCGAGCAGCGCAAGGAACCACTAGAGGATCTTCATGAGAGTTCACCAGGATGTCGATCCTGAGGAACTCATAACTCCATAGCTATAAAAGAAAGGATCAGCAAAAGTACAAATACTAGCTATGTGAATAGATGAAAGTACAGAAAGACAGAAATAGTGGTATACCTCCTAGATCCTCCAGTATCCCGCTATGTGCGGGCACTGATTGGAAAAAGGAAGGAGAGGGTGCACTTGATATCTATTGTTTTTAGAGAAATATTCTTTTTCTTTTTAAAACAGAAAATCGCTGCGACTTTATTAATGTAATCCCAAGTGTAGGATGTCGCGAAGTAATATATCTCGATGAATGTAAGGTTGAACCACAAGGATTCATGTATTCTAAAGCACAAACCAATAATAAAATAAAATAAAATATTTGTGTCATGCCCCCGACTCTGGGGTGCGTGATACCCACTTGATAACTCTTATTCCTTTAACTAAAATTTCTTTAATAATATTCTTTAGAACTTAATTAATGATAAGTTATCACTTAACCCAAATTTCAGAATATACCAAGTCTAATTCTTAAAAATTTTGGCAAAATCTCCTCTGTTTTTCTGATTATCCCAAATTTCCTGTAAACCTGTCAAACTCAATTCACAATATATACTCAGGCACCGCCAAAATCTCAAGTCTCAATCACAATTAAAACTATTCAATACGAATGCCTTTGTGTTTTTAACTAAGACTTCCTAGAACTAAGTAAACATCCATTCTAATCCTTTCATGTAACAAAAATACTTACTAGAATTTAAACCCTTAGAATACATCACTTAACAAAAAGGGTTTATAGCTCAAGTATAAAAATCAACTTTTTATTATACAACTTCGTTAATATACAAATGTCGTTGCCAAATAAAAAAAAATCTTCATCTCTCTTCTTCACGTCACGACATGCTGCAATTCTTTCCTTGATCATTCAAACCTAAAAAAAATGTTAAACAACGTACCTGAGTCGAAACCCGTAGGATAAAAACTAAAATAAGTGCAATGCATGACTTAGGAGGTGTGGATGAACAAGGTATTATGCAATCACTTTCATTTATTCATTTTATATATTTCTTAATTCACATATACATCCAGTTTATATAAACTTCAAAAATAATATAAATTCATTTAGATTTCTTGGTTTCAAATTTACTTAACTCATCCACTTAGTTCGTCTGTTAATTATTCACACGTTATAGTATCATTAAATTCGCTTCAGCGTCTTAATTTATCTATTAAATTTTTATTTTTATTCTTTTCTTTTATTCCTCACTAGTCATATTCGTCTTTCATTACCTCTCTTTCCAATTCATCCATCTGTTATTCACATTTCTATTTCATTCCATTAATCCCATATTGAACCGATGTCGGGCGCAACTTGTAGAAATTCCTCCCTATTTCCCTAATAGGATACGCGAAGCCATTGCGTAATAGATAGCTATATAACTCACCACGCCACAGTCACGTCCATTTTACGGGGGCTAACCCAAGGGAACACAGTACTCATCTTGCACAAATTTTCGGTCTTTCACCGCAGAGCTATGCAAGCCCAACTTAATCACATCCACATCAATCATTCTCAGTTCAATTTTTGATTAACCATATCAATGTTTATTAACAACCGGGAGTCCACCTCCCCAATTCAATTTCATAATCATAATATCTCAATTCTTATTCACAAATCACTGAGTTTAATCCATCATTCTCATTCAATATTCCACAGATCAGGTTATGTCTCATGTTTCTCCAATTCAACTTTTTATTCAAGTCAAGTTAATAATATTCAAAGTTTCAACAGTTCACTATTTTCTTATTATAATTACATTAGCAATCCTTCATTAAGTTTCTAATAAGCCCAGTCGATTTACCATGATATCCAATAAGATAATCCATAAACATGTTATGAAACAGATTATTTTCATAAGTGCTCCATTAAATCATACATTTTGAAGTCACCAATTTTACAATTTCAAGTTACCACTCCATGCTATTCACAATGTGCACTCATTTTGTTGTTCTCTTCAGACTAGGGTGAAACGAAATTAAATATTCCAAGATTAAATTAGAACTTTAGTAGATCACCCAATTATCAAACTTATATCCCATACTTTCCCTACATCATTTTTCTTCTCATTCACAATTTCAGCAAAACTCAACGTTCATTAAATCACGAGGTTCTAACTTATTTGTTAAACTAATTTAAACCATAAACAAATCATAACTTCCATACTATTTCAAAGTTCTTGCTTAAATTACTGATTCAATATGTAATCTTCAAATAAACGAGTTACAACACATTCACTTGATCACATGGTTTCATCACCAATCCCACAACATATGTTTTAAGGAAGTCGGATCATAAAAGTGTAAATCATTAGTTTAACATACTTATAAATTTTCAAATCTTTTATTATCCACTTAATTATTCTGTTTTCACAATATAGTCCAAACCTCCAAGCTCCCCAAATAAACAATAATTATAAATTCTTAAATCTAGAATCAACAAGTTATTTAGCCTCAACAACGTTCTTCGAGATCCAATTTATTTATGTTATTCATCCATCATAAATTCATCCTCCAATTCCAACATTATGAGCCAAGATAATATGGAGATTTTTAAGACTTCCAGATAAACTCTCAATTTGGCCCAAATCAAACTAACCCCTCATGAGACTCCAATTTTACTTCAATAAATCAACTTCAATCACTAAGTGTTCATATTCAATGTTGATTCTTCCTTAAGATAACAACCCAACTTGACATAGAAACACATTAAGAAACTCTTAAGCTTATTGAGATTGGCACAATGCTTCCCAAGCACCTTTCACTTGAATTATGAATTCAACTCACAAACTACAACTCAACAACTTGCATTGTTCAACTAATTCTCTTGTAGTTCATTTTAATCACAATTATCCAATCATTATTAGATCATCTGCTCATTTATGGATTTTCAACTAGGTTTGTAACTCAAGCCTTCATTGGTATTAAGGTTTAATGACTTAAGTGATTCATCAATGGTTTATAAACCTAGTTATTTTAACAGGAAGTTAAGCCAGATAGCCCTAGGCTTTGTTACAACCACCACCGGTCAACAACATACTTTTAATAACTCATCTTATTTCATATCTCAATACTACATCCTATCATTGTGAAACCACTTGAAGTGCACCATAAATGTACGTATAATTTTATGAATTTTTCCAAACTTCTCCTTTAAAGTACAAGTTTGACTTCCAATGATTAGCCAACTAGTAACTAGGCTCCAATACTTTCACTTGTGCTATCAATTTAGTTCTACATATCACCACTCCCCACGTTATACACTCTAACAACTTCTCAAAATCCAATTCATGTAGTAACTAGAGTTACAACTCAAATTCTTCAAACAATTTTAAATTCCATGGATTATACTGCGCATTCGATACAACATCCACTTTTTAGTGTCACCGATCATGTAGATATCCCTATTTCACCAGAAAACATAAATCTTTAAACATAAATCTTATGAATTTGATTCAATCAACCCAAAAACTTGGATAGAACATTCAGTTTCTTTACTCGTAAACTGGGGTTTTCATGAAATTAGACAAAATCAACACAAATCAAAGCAAACCACTAAAATTAGTCTAAATCCTACCTCTTGAGCCTCCGGAGCTTCAATATTCGCCCAATTTTCAGAAACCCTAGGTTGTTCGGCTGTTTTGGAATTTGATTCTTTGACGCTTGCATTTGATCTCCTTCTTGATTCATCCTTGAAAACCTCCAATCTTTGGTTCCAAATCCGTCTGTTACTGGAAATCAAGATCATTCCTCACCCTTAGGTTTCAATCGTAGAAGATAAGAAAAGAAAAAGGAACAAAGGAGAAGAAGATGAATGTGGCGTTGGCGGCGGGAATGGGTTTAGAGCCCTAGGTGGTTTTGGATTTTAATTTCCAACCCCTTAGAACACTCTCCCAATTTCTCAAATCATAACTCAATGAAACAAGGCAAGTCAGAACTGGAGAAGAGGATTTTGGCACTTACAGGGGAAAATGCCGCCGGTTGTTGGAGAAAATTTAGGTCTCCCGTGAGCTTTATTTGGTTGCCTCAATACCTCATGACTTTGATATACATTTCTCTCACACTCTCTTGGAAGCAAAAACCCCAAACTTTCGAAACCCTAGCTTCTTCGGCCATCCACGGTTTCGGCGCCTAGGTGGTTCAACGCAAAGCTCCAGTGGTTTAGTGCTCGTATCCTCATCGGCGACTTCCAATTAGGTGTACAACGAAACCAATTTTGGGAAAAAAACGGGGGTTTAGCTTACTAATGGCGGAAGAAGGAAAAACCCGAAGAAGAAGAAGAGAATCAGGAAGGGGGAACGGGACTGTGTTGTTTTTTTGGGTCCTGGGCTGATGGCCCTTTATTATATATATTTATATCTCTCTCTCTCTGTCTCTCTTTCGATCCCTCTCGATCTCTCTATGCGTGTTTTCCCGAAGTTTCTCAGCTTCGGCTGAGAGGCTCTCTTTTTTTTTTTTTACTTTTAACTTTTTAATTCATCCTTAATTTAATTTTTTTTTAATTTTTAATTTATATTATTAAATTTTTGAACCCATAAATTACCAATTATCTCCAAAAATTTTAATTACAAAAAAAATAATAATTAATCAATTAAAAAAATGTACCACATCACTACAATTTGATTGGAAAACTTGCTTGCATTTAAGAACTTTAATTGAATAAAAATAAATTAATATGATAATAGAAAAGAAAAATACTAAGGCATCAAAAATTTATCGCCAATATTTTTAATATATATTATTTTATTAATTCAATTTGTATAACTCAATCAAAAACTATATAAAAGATATTCTTAATCGGAAGATAAGAATGATTATTTTATAAAAATATTATTTTGAAGAGAAATTAATTTAATTGAATGATTTGAACAATAAAAATTCAAATTATTTGATTAAGAAAGAATCCAAAGCATTTACTGTTTCTGAAGTCAACAATAGAACAATGAATTTTACGGAATAAAAATTTTTTAAACAAAATAATCCAATTAATTAATTAAACTAATCTTGCGATGAAAACTATTCTTAAATCAATAAAATAAATATAATGAATCTATTAGGGTTCCTCCTCTAATCTTGGCAAGAAGCTTAGAAATTCATGGAGAAAAAAATGAATTAAGGTTTCTAGAGAAGAAGATGGATATGAATAGAGAAAATGATAGATTCCAATCTAAAATCTCATATCATGTATATAATAGAGGATAACATTAGAGATCTCATTTTGAAATAAGATCTTATTTTCCTAAAACATTATTATTTTTTAAAAAATGATAAAATTTAGAATACTAAATAGGGGCCAAAATTACATGGGCTATATTATTTCAAACTCTAAAATAATAGCCTTTGGTGCTAGCCCAAGTTAGATCCATGTCCTTAGAGTCAAATTTTAGGCTTTTCTCCACTTTTTAAAGTCATATTCACATGTTGAAATTCAATACTTTTCAAATGCACACCAAAAATCCAAATGTTACTTCTCAATCTCTAATTTAGTTCCTGCAATAGAAGCATAAGTATTAATACAAAATTAATCATATAAGCATAAATTATTAACAAAATAGCAGAATAAAGCCAATGTTAATATGTTAAAAAATGCACTATTAGATCTTTATCACACCTTCCAACCAGTATATTGCTAGTCACTAACAATCAAAGCAATTATAAAAAAAATCTTAAACTAAAAAATCAAAAATTAACCAAATCAACTACCCAAACTCACTTTTGCAGGAATCTCGATTGCATTTAGCGCATACAATAAGCCTTTGAATCCCTAAGTTACCTTAGTGGATGAGTTATAGTCTCGTGAGAGTTTACGGTGACGATACCCACAATCATCTAAAAATTTCTCCAAATTTTTTTTCTCATTCAAATGGTAAAAGTTCATGAGTTATGTCATAACTCTATCACATTAACAAAAGAATAAATCAAATATTATAAAACTAGCAATGTGTAAAAGTATCCCATGACATTCAAAATTTAGAGTGTAAAATATTTAGCTTTCATAAACACAATCTTGATGTCAAAATATAACATAACTCGAATTTCTATCAAAAATATGCTTCGACTCAAGACTCACTAGATAATGCACACAACAAATAAATCATTCTGAAATATGTGCAAATATATATACTCTCAATAAATATGCGAGTCAAAGTATGTTAATTGAATGTAAAATTTCTAGCATAAATTATTATCAAAAGACGTTGATAAAAAAGAACAACTAGTCTCATGGAAAGAATGCTAGATACTGTAAGTTTTTAGATCACACTATCACCTCATCAATTATGTCTATATCCAAACAATACCAACCACATAATCAAATAGGACTTTAATTAGGTTGTAATGTAAGGTGAGGGGAAAAAAATGAAATAAAGAATGTAAAAATAAGGTTACAATTAAGTGTCTGAAAATAATTGGGATAAAAATAATGTATTAAGGACATTATTGTTGGGAGAATATCCAACGCCAAACTAAAATACATGCTCGGAGATCCAGAAAATATATCTTTATTAAACTTTCAACAATTTACAATAATCTGAAATTACAGAAAATGAAATGACAGGAATAACATAAATGGAATTTGCAAACCGAGTCCTGCAATCGCAGTTTCCTTAAGAATGATTCGCCGCCTACCG